>JAZDUH010000083.1:1267500-1445000 GCA_036419115.1 Scarus forsteni
CCTCTTTGAATGAACACATGATCAAAAAGAAAAGGAGTGACCTTGAAGTTTCTGATTGTGAGGTACAGTCTAATGCAAACTGCCCACCAACTGTAAGTGCTACTAACATGTCACATGATGCTGATAAAAGTCCAGATGTTGAAATAACCAATGTGGCCAAGATGCCATTTGCCTACAAGCCTCTGAGCTCTGATACAAAAGAAGGCCTTTGTTTACTGATGTGTGTGAGAAATGAGAATCCACAGCACCAAACACCTCAGGAACTGTCAGCAATGGGAAGAGTCTGTGAAACCAAATCCATTCAAGGTGATGGCAATTGTTTCTTTCGAGCTTTATCCTATGCTATTTCAGGAAGTGAGAATGGACACATGAAACTGAGACGGAGAATTGTTGAACACCTGGAGTCACATGCAGCAAAAATTTCACAACTTCTTGAGAGCAGAGCACCTCTATTCCAGATCATTTAAGCAGTTCAAAATGAAATACTCAGGATCCTTTGCCACTGAGATTGAAATCTGGGCAGCTGCACACCTACTACAAGTTGACATCTATACATTTAATGTAGACAGATGGAATTATTACCCTTGTTTTCACATGCCAGGGAATCATCAAGCAGGAAACAAAACCCCTGAAGCTATTTACCTGAATCATAAGGATGGGAATCATTATGATTTTGTCACATGCGTGAAGAATTCATACAATGACTCCATTTGTGCTTCATTTGACACGAAGGGCCATCACAATGAACAGAGTTCAGATGGAAATACAAAGACAGAAAAACATCCTGCAGATCGTTGGTCAAGAAAGAGGAAGTTGAAGGTTTTGGATGAAAACTATGCCGCCAACAAAAAGGAGATTTTACAGAAGAGAAAAGCAACATATGCCACCAAAAAAGCTGAACATATAGTCAGAGTAAAACTAAGATATGCAACAAATGAGCAATACAGGAGTTCCACTAAAACTGCAACTCAAAAGAAGTACCATACAGACCTGAAGTACCAACATCAAGTTCGTGAGCGGAGTAAGAACAAATATGCTTCAGATGAAAAATTTCAACACCGAGTTCGTGAGCACAGTAAGATAAAATATGCAAATACACCTGTTCTGAAGAAGAAGTTATGTGAGGCAACACTCCATAAGTATCACACTGATGAAAATTTCAGAGAAACAGTTAAAAGTACAAAATGTGCAAGTGCTAAAAAACTGAAGGACAGGAAATATGACATTACATGTGTGATAGAAGATTTCCGTAAAACAGTAAAACATGGCCCTGAATATGTCTGCTGTTGTTGTCATAGACTTCTTTTCAGGAAGCAAGTCAAGCACTGCATGAAAAACACATATTCTGCTGTGAGTTCTGATGGCAATGCACTTGCTGATAAATGCATAACCAGTACTTATTTGCACATATGTGATAAATCCTGTGGAAAGACTTGCAGTTTTCAAGATGAAGCTTTCTCCAAACTATGGATCTGCCATACATGTGACAGACATCTTGTCAAAGGTAAAATGCCTGTCCAGAGTGTTGCTAACAACTTGCATTTGAAGCCTATTCCCCCTGAGCTGGAATGTCTCAATGAGCTGGAACAACACCTTATTTCCCTGCACATTCCCTTCATCAGACTCATACCTTTGAAAAAAGGAGGCCAGAAATCGTCGCAAGGTCCTACTATATGTGTCCCCTCGAACTTATCACACGTGACCAGCATCTTACCAAGAGATGAAAGTGAGGATAAAATGGTGAGGATTAAACTGAAACGTAAACTGACTTACAAAGGACACTATCAAGACATGAATGTGGATACTGCAAACATCAAAAATGGTCTGAATTATTTAATGATCAACAATACATGGTACAAAGATGTGATTGTCAACCCAAACTGGATCAACACATTAGAGAAAACAGACAATGAACAGATTGAAGATGAGATTAATGAAAGTGATGCACAAGTTGAAAGTTGTGTTGATGAAGACATTCCAGACAAAAAGGATGATGATGATACACCAGAAGTACAAGATTTTTCACACATTAAAGACCAGCATGGACTGTTTGCATCCTCCTGTTTACAACCTGTGAATTTGGGTCAAGAGATACTAGATCAGCATTTTGATGGCATCATATCAATTGCACCTGCAGAGGAAAATTCTCCAATTAGACTGTTGTCTGATGGCACAAATGAACCTAAATGTTTCCCAGTCTTATTTCCAAAAGGAGCACCCACTTTTCATGATGAGCCCAGAAAAAATTACTCTATGCAAATATTTCAATCAGCGGATACTTAATGCAGATGGACGTTTTGCTCAAAACACTGATTACTTATTTTATGCGCAATATGTGTCAGAACTCTATCAAATTGTGTCAAATGTGTCAATAGCATTGAGAAAAGGAACAAACAAAGGTTTGACCAAAGAACTTACCACAGACATCCTTACAGACCCAGAAGCTTTGAAAAAAATTCTGCACTTTGACGAGGGCTACAAATTTCTCAGACCTATCAGAGGAACACCTCCATTTTGGCAATCAGCACAGAAAGATTTGTTTGCCATGATAATGCAACTAAGTATTCCTACATGGTTCTGTTCATTTAGCTCTGCAGACTTGAGGTGGCCTGAAATGTTGAATGCAATGATAAGGCAAGAGCGCAAAGAAGTGAACCTGGAAGATCTCACTTGGCTACAAAAATGTGCATTACTCAAGCGAAATCCAGTGACCGCAGCAAGGATGTTTGACTTCCGATGGCAATGCTTCCTTAAAGATGTTCTCATGAGCCCTGCAGCACCCATAGGCAAGATCACTGAATACTTTTACAGAGTTGAATTCCAAATGCGTGGCTCCCCTCATATACATGCATTATTTTGGGTTGAAAACGCTCCAAAAATAGACAAAGATGCTGACGCTAAAGTTGTGGAGTTTTGTGATAAATATATCACATGTCAAATGCCATCTGATCCAGAACTGTTGGGATTGATTGATGTGCAAAAGCACAGTGAATATCATGCAAAATCTTGTGACAAGAAAAATGTAAAGAAAAAGAAGGGAGAAGTATACTGTCGATTCAACTTTCCCAGACCTGTCTCTGAAAAGACTTTTGTTACAAGACCACGTATTGCTGAGGAGTTTAAAGGAATACAGGAGACTGGCCCTAATAAGACCAAACAGAAAATCTTTGAAGAGCCAAACATCAGCCAAGTTGGTATGACAGCTGAAATGGCAAAGACACTCTTTGAGCTAATGAAAACTGTCCTGTCAAACCGTGAACTAAGACAAAAGTTCAACTCTGCTGAGGAGTTTTTCAGTATTTTGGCACCTCACAGGAAATGTTTAAGAAGGCAAATTCTCTGCTTACCAAACGGACAAGCATTGTTCTTCAAAGAAAACCACAGGATGTTTGGATAAACCAGTACAATCCAGAGCTACTTCGCTGCTGGCAAGCAAACATGGACATTCAGTTTGTTGAGGATGCATATTCATGTGTTGTGTACATTATTTCATATGCTCTCAAAAGTGAACGTGAAATGGGACTGCTGCTTGATCAAGCTCAAAAGGAGGCCATGAATGGAAATTTGCAAGCCAAAGAGTCAATGAACAAAATAGGCACACTTTTCTTGCAGAGCCGACAAGTTTCAGCACAAGAATGTTGTTACAGATTAACTGGCCTACCGCTCAAACAGTGTTCTCGTGGAACTCAGTTCATTCCCACTGGTGAACATCCTGTCAGAATGAGTTTACCTTTGAATCAACTGAAACAACAACATGACAGCAATCAGCCTGATGACAAGCATTTGTGGATGACAAGCATTGTTGACCGTTACAAAAACAGACCAAACACTGAACCTTTTGTGAACATGTGCCTTGCAACATTTGCCTCAGAATACAGAGTTCTTTCCAAGTCTCAAATTCCCAAAGGTGATAAGCATCATGTGATCCAGTTGAGAAATAACTGTGGGTTTGTTACCAAAAGAGTGAATGAGGAGAAACCTGCTGTGATCCGCTATGCTAGGTTGTCACCAATAAAGCAGTCTGAAGCCTACCACCACAGCATACTTCAGCTATTTCTGCCCCATTATTTGGACTGCCAACTGAAACCTGCACAGTTCCAAACTTACAAAGACTTTTATGAACATGGTGCTGTGAACAATGAGAAGAACGCATTGGAAAATGTCAAATCAATAGTGGGGAGAAACCGTGAGCTGTTTGAGAAAGAAGCTGAAAAATACATGAAGCTGAAAAACTGCTCAAAGAACATGGCGAACTGGAAGATGCATGGGCCCAGATTTGTCCTCAAACTGAACTTGAAAGGCTTGAATGTCAAAAATTGAAAGAAGCAGATACAAATGAAGGTGATGATGAACACTGCAGTGATGCTAACATCCCAGATCTACAGCCTAACAGACAATCTGTTTGCTCAATAGAGCCAAATGCAACTCAAATGACAAGAACTGATGCTTTGCAGTTGTTACGATCTTTGAATGAGAAACAATCTGCAGTTTTCTACAAAATTCGACAGTGGTGTTTGCAGAAAGTCAATGGTGAGAAACCTCAGCCCATAAAAGTTTTCATCACTGGAGGAGCAGGCACAGGCAAGAGCCATTTGATCAAAGCAATTTATTATGAAACAACCAGAATTCTCAAAAGACTCCATCCTGATGAACCAGATGCCACTACTGTTGTCTTAACAGCCCCAACTGGTGTTGCTGCACAACATAAACGCAAACACTATACATAATACTTTTTCCATTGGAACTGATCTGTCCCTACCCATCAAAGACTTGACAGAAGAGAAGATCAACTCTTTGCGTGCTAAACTGGGAAATCTTGAGATATTAATCATTGATGAAATATCCATGGTTGACCATTCACTGTTGTCATATGTTCATGGAAGACTGAGACAAATCAAGCAACCAGGTAACAACACTGCATTTGCTGAAGTGTGTATTCTTGCAGTTGGAGACTTTTATCAATTGCCCCCAGTGAAAGGTTCTGCTTTGTATAATGACTTCAAATGTATAAACCTGTGGGAGGATGAATTTCTTATTGCTGAACTCACTCAAATAGTCAGACAAAAGGACTCAGAGTTTGCTCATGCCTTGAATCGCATACGCACTCATGCAAAGGGCACACCTCTCCAAGATCATGATGTTCAAATGTTCAAAAGTTGTGAAACTGGAGAAGACAGCGATGCTTTACACATTTATGCAACAAACAAAGAGGTTGAAATGTATAACCTGGAATGCTTACATAAGACCTGTCCAGAACCCATTACCATAACAGCATGTGATTATGAGAGAGATGCTGAAACAGGAAGACTACAGCCAAAAGATGGCCATCACCACAAAGTGTACAATACTTGTCTCCAGAAATTTCTCCATGTTGGAATAGGCGCACGTATCATGTTACTGAAAAACATTGATGTGTCTGATGGACTTGTAAATGGTGCTTTTGGAACCATCACTAACATGGTGCTTGATGATCCAGACTCCAAGGGCAATTATTTCCCAACTTCCATCCACGTGGCATTTGATGACACCAAGGTTGGTCAAAAACAGTAAAACACCCACCATTGACTCTGAAGGGAGAATAATTACCATCCTGGAACCTGAGGAAGAAAATGTTACCCGTAATGGAGGCTTACGCAGACAATATCCAATAAGGTTGGCATGGGCATGTACCATTCATAAAGTGCAAGGCTTAACCATTGACAAAGCATTTGTGTCTCTCAACAAGATCTTTTCACCTTGAGAAGCATATGTCGCCTAAGTCGTGTTACAAGTCTAAGTGGTTTAACAGTTAAGGACTTTAAAGAATCTGTCATTTATTGTAATGCAAAAGTGTCAGAGGCAACAGGCAAAATGAAGCAATTCATCTCCTCACCTCTCTCTTCAGCAATAAGACACCATCTGCTTTTACCATGATATTGCACAACACTCAAAGTCTGAAGGCTCACTTTCCAGATGTTGAGGCTAACATTCACATGAGTAATGCTGATTGCATTTGCCTTACTGAGACATGGTTAGGAGTCGATGATCCACCACAGCAGCCTTGTCTTACTGGTTTCCATTTCACACATGTTTCTCGAGGGCATAGCTATGACACCTCTCAGCCACCATTTCAACGCTTTAGACAAGACTCTCATGGTGGAGTTGGAATATATCATTCAGTGACAAAGGATGTTGTAATATGGCCTGCAAAGTGCTACAATATTGAATGTTTGATCTTTCAAGTAAAGAGCATTAACTTGACTGCTGCTGTTCTTTACAGACCTCCAAGTTATTCTGTTGCCATATTTCTTCAAAACCTACAACACCTGATTGACCTCATCGATCGTTGTCCTGGTATGAAAATCATTATGGGAGACTTTAATGAAAATGCACTGAATAACGGTAAGCTGTTGAGATTCTTCACTGAGCATCATTACACCCAATATGTACAGACAGCAACAACTGACAAGCACACTTTAATTGATCATGTTTACGTGAAAGATGGCACAAACATACTTGTTGATGTTCTGCCAATATATTACAGCTCTCATGAAATGATCTGTCTCATGGTTCTGTAGCTTCTTTTCCATATTTCAGGACACATCATTTAAGAATCCCACTACTTCTGTAAGACTTCGTAACATATCTTTTGTTATGTAACTCATTTTATAGCAACCTTCACGTACGCTGAATAATGGTAAGCTGTTGAGATTCTTCACTGAGCATCATTACACCCAGTATGTACAGACAGCAACAACTGACAAGCACACTTTAATTGATCATGTTTACGTGAAAGATGGCACAAACATAATTGTTAAAGTTTTGCCAGTATATCACAACTGTCATGAAATGTTTCCTTTTCATGGTTCTATATTTTTTCCATATTCTTGAACACATCATTGAAGAATTACATTACTTCTGTAACACTTTGTGACATAACTTTGCTACGTCACTCATTTTAGGTAAGCTGTTCAAACTTTTCACTGAGCATCATTACACCCAGTATGTACAGACAGCAACAACTGACAAGCACACTTTAATTGATCATGTTTACGTGAAAGATGGCACAAACATACTTGTTGATGTTCTGCCAATATGTTACAACTTTCATGAAATATTTCTTTCTCAGTGTTCATGAAATGTGATTTTCTTGGTAAATCATCTCTTTACTGAATCACACAAAATCTATGATGAAATGTCGTTGTGGGTATCTTATGTCAGTCTGTGTCAAATTCAGTTTTCTTTACTCCTCCCACTACTTCTCTAAATATCAGTTTGCTTTTATAAAACACTTGCTGAACATAATTGAGCAATTGTCTGCAGTAAAAAAGCTATTACAAGCATGCAAACAAACACACATACATACACATGTACACACCAACATTAAGCATGCATTCATCCATCACATGTCCACGGAGACAGCATCCCAATATCAGCCCAGCTACTGGAGTACTTCTCCTTCAGCAGGTAAGCCTCTGTCAGTTCATTTATCTCACATTTCATCTTTTTGTCAAGCTGTAATGTTCTTACTATTCCTGTTTTGCCTTCTGTTTCATACAATGATGTTGGTCAAATTACAATGACAGTTTGTTTAAAAATATCTCATAATTACACATATTTTCTTACAGAACTCAAACTTGTGGAGAAACATCCCATATTACCTATGGCAACCTGTGGAACCTACACCATTTGAACTCCATATCCTTATCCAAAAAACCTGAAGAAACAAAAGGTGTCCTGAATAGTGGCGACCACAAGTTCAAGAAAAAAAAAACAGAAAACGGTAAGTAACTAGTTTAAAACAGGAATCAAACTCACATGTATTAATTCTAAATATGTCAATGACATTTTCTAACTCTACAATGTCTCACAAATAGCAGCACACCCTAACATTCCAGCAAACTTTTTATTATATTTTTTCAAAGGAAAATACAGCAGAAATTAAACTTGGACACCATTAGTATACATGCTTAAGAACAATTTTCTCAATTTTTATTAATATAGTATTGTCCCTTGAAAAGATAATAAAATGTTTCCTGGATTGGGAGAAGAGGACTCATGTCTTTGAGATACTATATGTCCATCTACCTCTCCTTAATTCCACTAATTAAAGTCATGTCTGTTTCTATTAGGAGTGGAGAAACCATCTCAAGATTCACCTGGACCCCCTCTTGAAAAGATTGTGATCTACAAACAGAAAGCCTTGGTCATCTGTTCCAGCAGCTCCATTCTCCTGCTGCACCACATCAATCAATATGCAGCATTTTGGCCTTTCAAGTGGCCGAATGACCTCTGCAACTAAGAAAAGGTAGGACATCACTGACCACTCACACCATTTTACTAACCTAATCCACTAGTGCACCAAGATAACTAATTCCACCATTATTTTGTATTTTATTTCAGTCGTCCCCAAGCCACCATTATGACACACAAAGGCAAGAATGTGAAGAAAGAAAGGGGACCAATGACTATGTTGGTTCCTGTGTTCCACAGTCTCAATTCAGAATTGACTAATGTTTACTGGACACTGGCTTTTGTCCCACAACATCAACAATGTGGGAAACAGAAAAGGGATAAAAGACTAGATTGTATCCTGTGTTCCATCATCTCCATTCAGCATTGACTGATATTTTCTGGACATGGGCTGTTGACACACAATATCAAGAATTTGGACGAAGAAAAAGGACCAATAATTATGTTGTTTACTGTGTTCCATCATCTCCATTCAGAACCGACTGATATTTTCTGGACATTGGCTGTTGACACACAACATCAAGAATTTGGACAAAGAAAACAAGGACCAAAAAATTATGTTGTTTATTGTGTTCCACTGTCTCCATTCAGCATTGACTGATATTTTCTGGACATCAGCTTTTGGCACAAAATATGAAGAATTTGGAAGATGAAAACAGGACCAATCGTAATGTTGTTTCCTGTGTTACACAGTCTCCATTCAGCTTTGACTAATTTTTTTTTCTGGATATTTACAGCATCTTGATAGTTTTCTCCAAACATCAAATTTTGTAAGGGGAAAATTTGGATACATCAGGTTATGTTGATATAAAAAAAAAATTCATTTCATTCATTTCATTTAATGCTTGATGACCCAGTTTTTCTGCCATAGTTTCCTATTAATTGATAGTATAATGATGACTGTTTTCACTGGTCTTTTGGTGTTAACTTCAATAATACAAGTCATTATATGAAAATAATTCTTCAAACAAGGATGTATTGCAGTGACTTGAAAGTGTTGTTCTTTTGCTGTGGATGTGTGCACACTTCTGTTCTTGCAAACAGTGCAAATCTATAATCTACAATAAAGACAAAAATATATATTGCTATAATACTTTGAATCAATACAGATAATTCTTCTGAAAAATAAATGACTTGGTTACTTGGATACTTTGCTTTTTATCATATTTAGATGTTTTTTTCCTGTTGTCTGTTCCAGCTGTTTAATTTCTTTATAGTTTAAAACTATCAACAAATTAAATCCCTGTATTCCTTGGACATCACACACTGTCTGTAGATCTAGAAAACTGAATTAAGTCTGAACCTGAACCACTTTTTTTCTGATAATCTTTTGTTAGTAATTAACTACTTTTAATTACTAAATATTAGCTCAAATAAGGGAAACGACACCTTGTGACATGTGTCTGTTACCAAAATGCGCTATGCAGTACATGAATGACAAATGACTTAACAAAAATGAATGAGCAAATACTGTCAGACTGTATAAAAATGCTTTACAATTATTACAGTTACAGCTATTGAGTAGTAGATGTAAAGAAAAATAAGTAGTCATCATGATTGTAACTTATTAAATTCACAAAAACAAGCTTCCAGTAGACAAAACAACCCCAAAGGCAGTTCTTATAACAATTAGAGTTATTTAATTCTTCAGTCTACAGTATCTTTTCATACTAAAAACTTTGCCATTTTGCTCGTCGATTGGAGAAGAAAATCTTTTTAGAAATCATAATTTCAACAGACATCAGCTATTTCACTTGTATTATTTTCATCATTCATATACATTTCCTTTAATAACCTTATGGTATTGTATGAACTCTCTCTGTCATGGTACAGTAGCTAGTTACCAACCAAAATCTTCATGCACAATCAGGACTATGGGAGAGCTTTGATATGCACAAAGCCTAAAGACCTGAAGTTGCATTGACAATTTAGTCTATTCTTCAACAAAAAAAATCCATTGCAACCATGAACACTGCTATTATGGATTTCTGCTAATTTCTATAAAAGTAAAAGCAATGATATGAAAACGACCTCTCAAAAATTGACTCAATCAGCACCATCTGTAGGCAATGGACCTAGGGGACAACAATAATGATACCCCCTAGAGATGAGCCTGATTAAACAAAAAACATGGCCAACAGCCACTAAAACATCTTTGTCTGTGGGCGGAGCTTAAAATTCACTGGTGATAACTCCAACACCTTGTACCAAATCCTCACAAAAGTTAATTGGTAGGTTCACAATGATACAGGGAAGCTACCTGCAAAAAGCAATTCGAGCTATACCCACAGGTGGCGCTATAAACACCGCGTCTATATCTCAAAGATGATTGGTCACAATTTCACCAAAATTGGTGGGCATATTCTAGGGTCCAGTATTAGCAGAAATTTGCAGTTTCATGTTAATCTGTTGAAGGGGGTGTGGACTATTCATCATTAAGTACCAATACTTCAATTGCAATGAGCTTAAATGACAGAGAGAAAAGCTGTGATTGCACGGGGATTAGAGGAAAAAGCCTGTGACTGTGCGAGTGAGTAGTTTTGAGGTTTTGGGTGGTTGGAAGGGGCCAGAAAAGGTTTGAACCCGCCAATTGCCGCTTGCGGCTATATTTATTATTATTTTTCTTCTGCCGCTTAGGCCAAAATTCCCGTGAGCTGGAATAAGCCAGAGAGCTGAAACTTGGCCAGGGCCTAGGAAATGATGTGCACCAGGTTTGCCTAAGTCTTGAGCCAAGTCAGCCACAAGGTGGCGCTGTAACTAAGGCTCAAAGTTGGGGGTTTTGGAGAGGCCATGCCCCTCACGCCGTAAGTCCGATTGACTTGAAAATCAAGGTCCAAGTCCAGCTCAGTGTGCTCTACAAAAAAGCCTCAAGGACTCCTAAAGTCCGCCTAATTAGATTTTTTGCTAATTTGCATAATTTGAAAAACACTAAAATGAATAGAAGTTGAGAAATATTAACTCAATCAGGACCAAATCTGGTATATGGCCTCAAGGGACAAAAAGGCAAGTTTCTATTATAAATGAGCCGGATTGGTGAAAAAACATGGCCGCTAGCCACCAAAACATCTAAGGTGGTGGGCGGAGCTTAAACATAATTGGTGACAACTCCAACACCCGTTGCCCAATCATCACCAAACTTGCAGGTTACCTTCATAGTGACATTGGGAAGCTGCCTGCAAAAGCAATTCCAGCTTAACCCATAGGGGGCGCTATAAACACCACATGTTTATATCTCAAAGACCATTGGTCGGAATTTCATCAAATTTTGTGAGCATGTTCTAGGGGCCAGTATTAGCTGATATTTCAAAAACCATATTTTTTGGTGAAAGTGGGCGTGGCCTATTCAGCATTAAGTACATTTTCTTCATTTGTGGTCAACTGAAATGACCTAGGGACACCAAAATTTATAGGTCAACTACAAATGATGTCTGAGTGATGCAAAAAAAAATGTGATCAAAATTGGCCAATAGGGGGCGCTATAACATACAGTGCCAAACTTCAAAGGCCCCCCCTTCCACACCGCAAGTCCTGTTGACTTGAAAATAAACACACATCTTCCCCTGATAGTCCTCTACAAAAATGCCTCCTGCACCATCACTGCTGCTATCGCCGATTTTGGCCTTATTTGCATAATGCCAAAAACACTAAAATGAATAGAAAGTTTGAAATATTAATGCTATCAACACCAATTTCACAATATGGCATCAGGGGACTGAGACAGTCATTTCTATTATAAATGAGGAAGATCGGTCAAAAAACGTAGCCACGGTGAACCAAAACATCCTAGCAGTGGGCGGAGCTTAATGAATATTGCTTTTTCTTCAATTTTGGAGAGCTGGAATGACCTGGAGACACAAAACTTCCCAGGTCATCTATAAATGTCACTGATATGTGGCCAAAAAATTTTGAAACAAATCGGGCCTGATGGGGGCGCTGTAGCTTTGAGCGAAATCTGCAAAATTTAAAGGCTATTACATCCATACCACAAAGTCTAATGACTTGTAGTTGGACTGACAGTTTAGTAGGATATGCCTCTACAAAAACCTTTGAAACCATGAACACTGCTATTATGGATTTTTGTTAATTTGCATAAAAGTAAAAGCAATGATATTAACAGAACTTCTCAAAAAATGACTCAGTCAGCACCAAATTCAGGAAATGGACTTAGGGGACAACCATTTTAAAGCCTCCCATAGATGAGCCCAATTAAATGAAAAACATGGCCGCTAGCCAGCAAAACATCAAAGGAGGTGGGCGGAGCTTAAATATAGCTGATGATAACTCCAACACCCTTTGCCCAATCCTCACAAATTTTACTGGGTGTGTTCACAATGAGACAGGGAAGCAGCCTGCAAAACCAATTTGAGCTAAACCCATAGGTGGCGCTATAAACACCACATGATTATATCTCAAAGACAATTGGTCGGAATATCACAAAAATTGGTGAGCATACTCTAGGGGCCAGTATTAGCTGAGAGTTGCAGTTTGAAGTTAATCGGTTGAAGGGGGCGTGGTCTATTCATCATTAAGTACCAATACTTCAATTGTAATGAGCTTCAATGACCAAGAGAAAAGCTGTGATTGCAAGGAGCATTAGAGAAAAAAGCCTGTGACAGTGCAAGTGTGTAGTTTTGAGGTTTTGGGTGGTTGGAAGGGGCCGGAAAAGGTTTGAACCCGCCAATTGCGCTATGCTATATTTAGGGTTCAAACCCGAAATAGAACCCTATTGTTTTTGTGCGGTTTATTATTAGGGTTCAAACCCGAAGGGTGGAACCCTATTGTGCGGTTTATTATTATTATTATTATTAGGGTTCAAACCCGAAGGTAGAACCCTATTGTTTAATGCGGTTTATTATTATTATTATTATTATTAATTAGATTTTTTTGCTAATTTGCATAATTTGAAAAACACTAAAATGAATATAAGTTGAGAAATATTGACTCAATCAGCACCAAATCTGGTATATGGCCTCAGGGACAAAACCGCAAGTTTCTATTACAAATCAGCCAGATTGGTGAAAAAAACATGGCCGCTAGCCACCGAAATATCTAAGGTGGTGGGCGGAGCTTAAACATAATTGGTGATAACTCCAACACCCGTTGCCCAATCATCACCAAACTTGCAGGTTAGCTTCATAGTGACACTGGGAAGCTGCCTGCAAAAAGCAATTTGAGCTTAGCCCATAGGGGGGCGCTATAAACACCACATGTTTATATCTCAAAGACCATTGGTCGGAATTTCACCAAATTTTGTGGGCATGTTCTAGGGGCCAGTAGTAGGTGATATTTCAAATGCCATATTTTTCGGTGAAAGTGGGCGTGGCCTATTCAATATTAAATACATTTTCTTCATTTGTGGTCAACTGAAATGACCTAGGGACACCAAACTTAATAGATCAACTACAAATGAGGTCTGAGTAATACAAAAAAAAATTTGATCAAAATTGGCCAATGGGGGCGCTATAACACACAGTGCCAATCTAGAAACGCTCTCCCTTCCACACCATCAGTCGTGTTGAGTTGAAACTCAACACATATCTTCCCCTGATAGTCCTCTACAAAAAAGCCTCTTGCACCAACACTGCTGCTATTAGCGATTTTGGCCTAATTTGCATAATGCCAAAAACACTAAAATGAATAGAAAGTTTGAAATATTAATGCTATCAACACCAATTTCACAATATGGCATCAGGGGACTGAGACAGACATTTCTATTATAAATGAGTAAGATCGGTCAAAAAATGTGGCCACGGTGAACCAAAACATCCTAGCAGTGGGCGGAGCTTAATGAATATTGCTTTTTCTTCAATTTTGGAGAGTAGAAATGACCTGGAGACACAAAACTTGGCAGGTCATCTATAAATGTCACTGATATGTGGCAAAAAAAAATCTGAAACAAATCGGGCCTGATGGGGGCGCTAGAGCTTTGAACGAAATCTGCAAAATTTACAGGCTATTACTTCCATACCACAAAGTGTAATGACTTGTCGTTGGATTGACAGTTTAGGCTGATATGCCTCTACAAAAAACCTTTGCAACCATGAACACTGCTATTATGGATTTTTGCTAATTTGCATAAAAGTAAAAGCAATGATATTAACAGAAACTCTCAAAAATTGACTCAATCAGCACGAAATTCAGGAAATGGACTTAGGAGACAACCATTATAATGACTCCCATAGATGAGCCCGATTAAATGAAAAATATGGCCGCTAGCCAGCAAAACATCTAAGGAGGTGGGCGGAGCTTAAATATAACTGATGATTACTCCAACACCCTTTGCCCAATCCTCACAAAATTTGCTGGTTGTGTTCACAATGAGACAGGAAGCAGCTTGCAAAACCAATTTGAGCTAAACTCATAGGTGGCGCTATAAACACTACATGTTTATATCTAGATGATTGGCCAGAATATCATAAAAATTGGTGGGTATATTCTAGGGGTGAGTATTAGCTGAAAGTTGCAGTTTCAAGTTAATCGGTTGAAGGCGTGGTTTATTCATCATTAAGTACCAATACTTCAATTGCTATGAGCTTCAATGACCAAGAGAAAAGCTATGATTGCACGGAGCATTAGAGGAAAAAGCCTGTGACAGTGCAAGTGTGTAGTTTTGAGGTTTTGGGTGGTTGGAGGGGGCCGGAAAAAGGTTTGAACCGCCAATTGCAGCTATGCTATATTTATTATTATTATTATTTTTCTTCTGCCGCTTAGGCCAAAATTCCCGTGAGCTGGAATAAGCCAGAGAGCTGAAACTTGGCCAGGGCCTAGGAAATGATGTGCACCAGATTTGCCTAAGTCTTGAGCCAAGTCAGCCACAAGGTGGCGCTGTAACTAAGGCTCAAAGTGGGGGGTTTTGGAGAGGCCACGCCCCTCACGCCGTAAGTCCGATTGACTTGAAAATCAAGGCCCAAGTCCAGCTCAATGTGCTCTACAAAAAAGCCTCAAGGACCCCTAAAGTCCGCCTAATTAGATTTTTTGCTAATTTGCATAATTTGAAAAACACTTAAATGAATAGAAGTTGAGAAATATTGACTCAATCAGGACCAAATCTGGTATATGGCCTCAGGGGACAAAAAGACAAGTTTCTATTATAAATCAGCCAGATTGGTGAAAAAACATGGCCGCTAGCCACCAAAACATCTAAGGTGGTGGGCGGAGCTTAAACATAATTGGTGATAACTCCAACACCCGTTGCCCAATCATCACCAAACTTGCAGGTTACCTTCATAGTGACATTGGGAAGCTGACTGCAAAAGCAATTCTAGCTTAACCCATAGGGGGCGCTATAAACACCACATGTTTATATCTCAAAGACCATTGGTCGGAATTTCATCAAATTTTGTGAGCATGTTCTAGGGGCCAGTATTAGCTGATATTTCAAAAGCCATATTTCTTGGTGAAAGTGGGCGTGGCCTATTCAGCATTAAGTACATTTTCTTCATTTGTGGTCAACTGAAATGACCTAGGGACACCAAAATTTATAGGTCAACTACAAATGATGTCTGAGTGATGCAAAAAAAATGTGATCAAAATTGGCCAATAGGGGGCGCTATAACATACAGTGCCAAACTTGAAAGGCCCTCCCTTCCACACCGCAAGTCCTGTTGACTTGAAAATAAACACACATCTTCTCCTGATAGTCCTTTACAAAAAAGCCTCTTGCACCATCACTGCTGCTATCACTGATTTTGGCCTAATTTGCATAATGTTAAAAACAGTAAAATGAATAGAAAGTTTGAAATATTCATGCTATCAACACCAATATCACAATATGGCATCAGGGGACTGAGACAGACATTTCTATTATAAATGAGCAAGATCGGTCAAAAACCGTAGCCACCGTGAACCAAAACATCCTGGCAGTGGGCGGAGCTTAATGAATATTGCTTTTTCTTCAATTTTGGAGAGCTGGAATGACCTGGAGACACAAAACTTGGCAGGTCAACTATAAATGTCACTGAAATAGGACAATAAATTTCTGACATGAATCGGACCTGATGGGGGCGCTAGAGCTTTGAGCGAAATCTGCAAAATTTAAAGGCTATTACATCCATACCACAAAGTCTAATGACTTTTAGTTGGACTGACAGTTTAGCAGGATATGCCTCTACAAAAAACCTTTGCAACCATGAACACTGCTATTATGGATTTTTGTTAATTTGCATAAAAGTAAAAGCAATGATATCAACAGAACCTCTCAAAAATTGACTCAGTCAGCACCAAATTCAGGAAATGGACTTAGGGGACAACTGTTTTAAAGCCTCCCATAGATGAGCCCAATTAAATGAAAAACATGGCCGCTAGCCAGCAAAACATCTAAGGAGGTGGGCGGAGCTTAAATATAACTGATGATAACTCCAACACCATTATCCCAATCCTCACAAAATTTGCTGGGTAGGTTCACAATGAGACAGGAAAGCGGCCTATAAAACCAATTTGAGCTAAACCCATAGGTGGCGCTATAAACACCACATTTTTATATCTGGTCGACAATTGGACGGAATATCACAAAACTTGGTAGGCATATTCTAGGGGCCAGTATTAGCTGAAACTTGCAGTTTCAAGTTAATCGGTTGAAGGGGGCGTGGTCTATCCATCATTAAGTACCAATACTTCAATTGCAATGAGCTTCAATGACCAAGAGAAAAGCTGTGATTGCACTAAGTATTAGAGGTAAAAGCCTGTGACAGTGCAAGTGTGTAGTTTTGAGGTTTTGGGTGGTTGGAAGAGGCCGGAAAAGGTTTGAACCCGCCAATTGCCGCTTGCGGCTATATTTATTATTATTTTTATTTCCGTTCTACGCTTAGGCCAAAATTCCCGTGAGCTAGAATGAGCCAGAGAGGGCTGAAACTTGGCCAAGGTATTGGAAATCATGTGCACCAGGTTTGCCTAAGTCTTGAGCCAAGTCAGCCACAAGGTGGCGCTGTAATTAAGGCCCAAAGTTGGCTTTTGGAGAGAGCCACGCCCCTCACGCCGTAATCCGATTGACTTGAAATTCAAGGCCCAAGTCCAGCTCAATGTCCTCTACAAAAAGCCTCAAGGACCCCTAAAGTCCGCCTAATTAGATTTTTGCTAATTTGCATAATTTGAAAAACACTTAAATGAATAGAAGTTGAGAAATATTGACTCAATCAGCACCAAATCTGGTATATGGCCTCAGGGGACAAAGGCAAGTTTCTATTATAAATGAGCCAGATTGGTGAAAAAACATGGCCGCTAGCCACCGAAATATCTAAGGTGGTGGGCGGAGCTTAAACATAATTGGTGATAACTCCAACACCCGTTGCCCAATCATCACCAAACTTGCAGGATACCTTCATAGTGACACTGGGAAGTTGCCTGCAAAAGCAATTTGAGCTTAGCCCATAGGGGGCGCTATAAACACCACATGTTTATATCTCAAAGACCATTGCTTGGAATTTCACCAAATTTTGTGGGCATGTTCTAGGGGCCAGTAGTAGGTGATATTTCAAATGCCATATTTTTTGGTGAAAGTGGGCGTGGCCTATTCAATATTAAGTACATTTTCTTCATTTGTGGTCAACTGAAATGACCTAGGGACACCAAACTTAATAGATCAACTACAAATGAGGTCTGAGTAATACGAAACAAATTTGATCAAAATTGGCCAATAGGGGCGCTATAACATACAGTGCCAATCTAAGCAGCTCTCCCTTCCACACCATCAGTCGTGTTGAGTTGAAACTCAACACATATCTTCCTGATAGTCCTCTACAAAAAGCCTCTTGCACCACCACTGCTGCTATTAGCGATTTTGGCCTAATTTGCATAATGCCAAAAACAGTAAAATGAATAGAAAGTTTGAAATATTAATGCTATCAACACCAATTTCACAATATGGCATCAGGGGACTGAGACAGTCATTTCTATTATAAATGAGAAAGATCGGTCAAAAAATGTAGCCACGGTGAACCAAAACATCCTAGCAGTGGGCGGAGCTTAGTGAATATTGCTTTTTCTTCAATTTTGGAGAGTAGAAATGACCTGGAGACACAAAACTTGGCAGGTCATCTATAAATGTCACTGATATGTGGCAAAAAAAATCTGAAACAAATCGGGCCTGATGGGGCGCTAGAGCTTTGAGCGAAATCTGCAAAATTTACAGGCTATTACTTCCATACCACAAAGTGTAATGACTTGTCGTTGGATTGACAGTTTAGGCTGATATGCCTCTACAAAAGACGATTGCAACCATGAACACTGCTATTATGGATTTTTGCTAATTTGCATAAAAGTAAAAGCAATGATATTAACAGAAACTCTCAAAAATTGACTCAATCAGCACGAAATTCAGGAAATGGACTTAGGGGACAACCATTATAATGACTCCCATAGATGAGCCCGATTAAATGAAAAATATGGCCGCTAGCCAGCAAAACATCTAAGGAGGTGGGCGGAGCTTAAATATAACTGATGATTACTCCAACACCCTTTACCCAATCCTCACAAAATTTGCTGGTTGTGTTCACAATGACACAGGGAAGCAGCTTGCAAAACCAATTTGAGCTAAACTCATAGGTGGCGCTATAAACACTACATGTTTATATCTCGTAGACGATTGCCAGAATATCATAAAAATTGGTGGGTATATTCTAGGGTGAGTATTAGCTGAAAGTTGCAGTTTCAAGTTAATCGGTTGAAGGGGGCGTGGTTTATTCATCATTAAGTACCAATACTTCAATTGCTATGAGCTTCAATGACCAAGAGAAAAGCTGTGATTGCACGGAGCATTAGAGGAAAAAGCCTGTGACAGTGCAAGTGTGTAGTTTTGAGGTTTTGGGTGGTTGGAGGGGGCTGGAAAAAGGTTTGAACCCGCCAATTGCCGCTTGCGGCTATATTTATTATTTTTCTTCTGCCTCTTAGGCCAAAATTCCCGTGAGCTGGAATAAGCCAGAGAGCTGAAACTTGGCCAGGGCCTAGGAAATGATGTGCACCAGATTTGCCTAAGTCTTGAGCCAAGTCAGCCACAAGGTGGCGCTGTAACTACGGCTCAAAGTTGGGGGTTTTGGAGAGGCCACGCCCCTCACGCCGTAAGTCCGATTGACTTGAAAATCAAGGCCCAAGTCCAGCTCAATGTGCTCTACAAAAAAGCCTCAAGAACCCCTAAAGTCCGCCTAATTAGATTTTTTGCTAATTTGCATAATTTGAAAAACACTAAAATGAATAGAAGTTGAGAAATATTAACTCAATCAGCACCAAATTTGGTATATGGCCTCAGGGGACAAAAAGGCAAGTTTCTATTATAAATCAGCCAGATTGGTGAAAAAACATGGCCGCTAGCCACCAAAACATCTAAGGTGGTGGGCGGAGCTTAAACATAATTGGTGATAACTCCAAAACCTTTTGCCCAGTCATCACCAAACTTGCAGGTTAGCTTCATAGTGACACTGGGAAGCTGCCTGCAAAAGCAGTTCTAGCTTAACCTATAGGGGGCGCTATAAACACCACATGTTTATATCTCAAAGACCATTGGTCGGAATTTCATCAAATTTTGTGGGCATGTTCTAGGGGCCAGTATTAGATGATATTTCAAAAGCCATATTTTTTGGTGAAAGTGGGCGTGGCCTATTCAGCATTAAGTACATTTTCTTCATTTGTGGTCAATTGAAATGACCTAGGGACACCAAAATTTATAGGTCAACTACAAATGATGTCTGAGTAATGCAAAAAAAATGTGATCAAAATTGGCCTATAGGGGGCGCTATAACATACAGTGCCAAACTTGAAAGGTCCTCCCTTGCACACCGTAAGTCCTGTTGACTTGAAAATCAACACACATCTTCCCCTGATAGTCCTCTACAAAAAAGCCTCTTGCACCATCACTACTGCTATCACCGATTTTGGCCTAATTTGCATAATGCCAAAAACAGTAAAATGAATAGAAAGTTTGAAATATTAATGCTATCAACACCAATTTCACAATATGGCATCAGGGAACTGAGACAGACATTTCTATTATAAATGAGAAAGATCGGTCAAAAAACGTAGCCACCGTTAACCAAGATATCCTAGCAGTGGGCGGAGCTTAATGAATATTGCTTTTTCTTCAATTTTGGAGAGCAGGAATGACCTGGAGACACAAAACTTCCCAGGTCATCTGTAAATGTCACTGATATGTGGCAAAAAAATTCTGAAACAAATCGGGCCTGATGGGGGCGCTAGAGCTTTGAGCGAAATCTGCAAAATTTAAAGGCTATTACATCCATCCCACAAAGTCTAATGACTTGTAGTTGGACTGACAGTTTAGGCGGATAAGCCTCTACAAAAAACTTTTGCAACCATGAACACTGCTATTATGGATTTTTGTTAGTTTGCATAAAAGTAAAAGCAATGATATTAACAGAACCTCTCAAAAATTGACTCAATCAGCACCAAATTCAGGAAATGGACTTAGGGGACAACTGTTTTAAAGCCTCCCATAGATGAGCCCAATTAAATGAAAAACATGGCCGCTAGCCAGCAAAACATCTAAGGAGGTGGGCGGAGCTTAAATATAACTGATGATAACTCCAACACCATTATCCCAATCCTCACAAAATTTGCTGGGTAGGTTCACAATGAGACAGGAAAGCGGCCTATAAAACCAATTTGAGCTAAACCCATAGGTGGCGCTATAAACACCACATTTTTATATCTGGTCGACAATTGGACGGAATATCACAAAACTTCTTAGGCATATTCTAGGGGCCAGTATTAGCTGAAACTTACAGTTTCAAGTTAATCGGTTGAAGGGGGCGTGGTCTATCCATCATTAAGTACCAATACTTCAATTGCAATGAGCTTCAATGACCAAGAGAAAAGCTGTGATTGCACTAAGTATTAGAGGTAAAAGCCTGTGACAGTGCAAGTGTGTAGTTTTGAGGTTTTGGGTGGTTGGAAGAGGCCGGAAAAGGTTTGAACCCGCCAATTGCCGCTTGCGGCTATATTTATTATTATTATTATTATTTTTCTTCTGCCGCTTAGGCCAAAATTCCCGTGAGCTGGAATAAGCCAGAGAGCTGAAACTTGGCCAGGGCCTAGGAAATGATGTGCACCAGGTTTGCCTAAGTCTTGAGCCAAGTCAGCCACAAGGTGGCGCTGTAATTAAGCTCAAATTTGGGGGTTTTGGAGAGGCCACGCCCCTCACGCCGTAAGTCCGATTGACTTGAAAATAAAGACCCAAGTCCAGCTCAATGTGCTCTACAAAAAAGCCTCAAGGACCCCTAAAGTCCGCCTAATTAGATTTTTTGCTAATTTGCATAATTTGAAAAACACTAAAATGAATAGAAGTTGAGAAATATTAACTCAATCAGGACCAAATGTGGTATATGGCTTCAGGGGACAAAAAGGCAAGTTTCTATTATAAATGAGCCAGATTGGTGAAAAAACATGGCCGCTAGCTAGCAAAACATCTAAGGTGGTGGGCGGAGCCTAAACATAATTGGTGATAACTCCAACACCCATTGCCCAATCATCACCAAACTTGCAGGATACCTTCATAGTGACACTGGGAAGTTGCCTGCAAAAGCAATTTGAGCTTAGCCCATAGGGGGCGCTATAAACACCACATGTTTATATCTCAAAGACCATTGATCGGAATTTCACCAAATTTTGTGAGCATGTTCTAGGGGCCAGTATTAGCTGATATGTCAAAAGCCATATTTTTTGGTGAAAGTGGGCGTGGCCTATTCAGCATTAAGTACATTTTCTTCATTTGTGGTCAACTGAAATGACCTAGGGACACCAAAATTTAATAGATCAACTACAAATGATGTCTGAGTAATGCAAAAAAATGTGATCAAAATTGGCCCATAGGGGCGCTATAACATACAGTGCCAATCTTCAAAGGCCCTCCCTTCCACACCATCAGTCCTGTTGAGTTGAAACTCAACACACATCTTCCCTGATAGTCCTCTACAAAAAGCCTCTTGCACCACCACTGCTGCTATCACCGATTTTGGCCTAATTTGCATAATGCCAAAAACAGTAAAATGAATAGAAAGTTTGAAATATTAATGCTATCAACACCAATTTCACAATATGGCATCAGGGGACTGAGACAGACATTTCTATTATAAATGAGCAAGATCGGTCAAAAAACGTAGCCACCGTGAACCAAAACATCCAAGCAGGGGGCGGAGATTAATGAATATTGCTTGTTCTTCAATTTTGGAGAGCTGGAATGACCTGGAGACACAAAACTTGGCAGGACATCTATAAATGTCACTGATATGTCGCCAAAAAATCTGAAACAAATCGGGCCTGATGAGGGCGCTAGAGCTTTGAGTGAAATCTGCAAAATTTACAAGCTATTACTTTCAAACCACAAAGTCTAATGACTTGTAGTTGCACTGACAGTTTAGTCTGATGTGCCTCTACAAAAAACCTTTGCAACCATGAACACTGCTATTATGGATTTTTGCTAATTTGCATAAAAGTAAAAGCAATGATATTAATAGAACATCTCAAAAATTGACTCAGTCAGCACCAAATTCAGGAAATGGACTTAGGGACAACCATTTTAATGAGCCTCCCATAGATGAGCCCAAATGAAATGAAAAACATGGCCGCTAGCTAGCAAAACATTGAAGGAGGTGGGCGGATCTTAAATATAGCTGATGATAACTCCAACACCCTTTGCCCAATCCTTACAAATTTTAGTGAGTGGGTTCACAATGAGACTGGGAAGCTGCCTGCAAACCAATTGAGCTAAACTCATAGGTGGCGCTATAAACACCACATGTTTATATCTCAAAGAGGCGATTGGTCAGAATATCACAAAAATTGGTGAGCATATTCTCAGTGCCAGTATTAGCTGAAAGTTGCAGTTTCAAGTTAATCCGTTGAAGGGGGCATGGTCTATTCATCATTAAGCACCAATACTTCAATTGCAATGAGCTTCAATGACCAAAAGAAAAACTGTGATTGCACGGAGCATTAGAGGAAAAAGCCTGTGACAGTGCAAGTGTGTAGTTTTGAGGTTTTGGGTGGTTGGAAGGGGCCAGAAAAGGTTTGAACCCGCCAATTGCCGCTTGCGGCTATATTTATTATTATTATTATTATTAGGGTTCAAACCCCGAAGGGGTAGAACCCTATTGTTTTTGTGCCGGTTTATTATTATTAGGGTTCAAACCCCGAAGGGGTAGAACCCTATTGTTTTTGTGCCGGTTTATTATTATTATTATTATTATTATTAGGGTTCATACCCTAGAACCCTATTGTATTATTATTATTTTTCTTCTGCCACTTAGGCCAAAATTCCCGTGAGCTGGAATGAGCCAGAGAGCTGTAACTTGGCCAAGGTATTGGAAATGATGTGCACCAGGTTTGCCTAAGTCTTGAGCCAAGTCAGCCACAAGGTGGCGCTGTAATTAAGGCCCAAAGTTGTTTTTTTGGAAAGGCCATGCCCTCACGCCCGTAAGTCCGATTGACTTGAAAATCAAGGCCCAAGTCCAGCTCAATGTGCTCTACAAAAAGCCTCAAGGACCCTAAAGTCCGCCTAATTAGATTTTTGCTAATTTGCATAATTTGAAAAACACTAAAATGAATAGAAGTTGAGAAATATTAACTCAATCAGCACCAAATTTGGTATATAGCCTCACGGGACAAAAGACAAGTTTCTATTATAAATGAGCCAGATTGGTGAAAAACATGGCCGCTAGCCACCAAAACATCTAAGCTGGTGGGCGGAGCTTAAACATAACTGGTGATAACTCCAACACCCGTTGCCCAATCATCACCAAACTTGCATGGTACCTTCATAGTGAGACTGGGAAGTTGCCTGCAAAAGCAATTGAGCTTAGCCCATAGGGGCGCTATAAACACCACATGTTTATATCTCAAAGACCATTGGTCGGAATTTCACCAAATTTTGTGGGCATGTTCTAGGAGCCAATATGAGCTAATATAATGAGAGGCATATTTTTTTGGTGAAAGTGGGCGTGGCCTATTCAGTATTAAGTACATTTTCTACATTTGTGGTCAATTGAAATGACCTAGGGACACCAAACTTAATATGTCAACTACAAATGATGTCTGAGTGATCCAAAAAAATTTGATCAAAATTGGCCAATAGGGGCACTATAACATACACTGCCAAACTTGAAAGGCCCTCCTTTCACACCGTAAGTCCTGTTGACTTGAAAACAAACACACATCTTCACCTGATAGTCTTCTAAAAAGCCTCTTGCACCACCACTGCTGCTATCACCGATTTTGGCCTAATTTGCATAATGCCAAAAACACTAAAATGAATAGAAAGTTTGAAATATTAATGCTATCAACACCAATTTCACAATATGGCATCAGAGGACTGAGACAGTCATTTCTATTATAAATGAGCAAGATCGGTCAAAAAATGTGGCCACTGTGAACCAAAACATCCTAGCAGTGGGCGGAGCTTAATGCATATTGCTTTTCTTCAATTTTGGAGAGCAGGAATGACCTGGAGACACAAAACTTGGCAGGTCATCTATAAATGTCACTGATATGTGGCAAAAATTTCTGAAACAAATCGGGCCTGATGGGGGCGCTAGAGCTTTGAACGAAATCTGCAAAATTCAAAGGCTATTACTTCCATACCACAAAGTCTAATGACTTGTAGTTGGATTGACAGTTTAGTCTGATATACCTCTACAAAAACCTTTGCAACCATGAACACTGCTATTATGGATTTTTTAAATTTGCATAAAAGTAAAAGCAATGATATTAACAGAAACTCTCAAAAATTGACTCAATCAGCACCAAATTCAGGAAATGGACTTAGGGAGAACCATTTTAAAGCCTCCCATAGATGAGCCTGATTAAATGAAAAACATGGCCGCTAGTCAGCAAAACATCTAAGGAGGTGGGCGGAGCTTAAATATAACTGATGGTAACTCCAACACCCTTTGCCTAATCCTCACAAAATTTGCTGGGTGGGTTCACAATGTGACATGGAAGGGGCCTGTAAAAGTAATTTCACCTAAACCCATAGGTGGCGCTATAAACACTACATGTTTATATCTCATAGCCCATTGGACGGAATATCACAAAAATTGGTGAGCATATTCTAGGGGCCAGTATTAGCTGAAATTTGCAGTTTCAAGTCAATCGGTTGAAAGGGGCGTGGTTTATTCATCATTAAGTACCAATACTTCAATTGCAATGAGCTTCAATGACCAAGAGAAAAGCTGTGATTGCAAGGAGCATTCGAGGAAAAAGCCTGTGACAGTGCAAGTGTGTAGTTTTGAGGCTTTGGGTGGTTGGAAGGGGCCGGAAAAGGTTTGAACCCGCCAATTGCCGCTTGCGGCTATATTTATTATTATTTTTCTTCTGCCGCTTAGGCCAAAATTCCCGTGAGCTGGAATAAGCCAGAGAGCTGAAACTTGGCCAGGGCCTAGGAAATGATGTGCACCAGGTTTGCCTAAGTCTTGAGCCAAGTCAGCCACAAGGTGGCGCTGTAACTAAGGCTCAAATTTGGGGGTTTTGGAGAGGCCATGCCCCTCACGCCGTAAGTCCGATTGACTTGAAATTCAAGGCCTAAGTCCAGCTCAATGTGCTCTACAAAAAAGCCTCAAGGACCCCTAAAGTCCGCCTAATTAGATTTTTTGCTAATTTGCATAATTTGAAAAACACTTAAATGAATAGAACTTGAGAAATATTGACTCAATCAGCACCAAATCTGGTGTATGCCCTCAGAGGACAAAAAGGCAAGTTTCTATTATAAATCAGCCAGATTGGTGAAAAAACATGGCCGCTAGCCACCAAAACATCTAGGGTGGTGGGCGGAGCTTAAACATAATTGGTGATAACTCCAACACCCGTTGCCCAATAATCACCAAACTTGCAGGTTAGCTTCATAGTGACACTGGGAAGCTGCCTGCAAAAGCGATTCCAGCTTAACCCATAGGAGGCGCTATAAACATCACATGTTTATATCTCAAAGACCATTGGTCGGAATTTCACCAAATTTTGTGGGCATGTTCTAGGTGCCAGTATTAGCTGATATTTCAAAAGCCATATTTTTTGGTGAAAGTGGGTGTGGCCTTTTCAGCATTAAGTACATTTTCTTCATTTGTGGTCAACTGAAATGACCTAGGGACACCAAAATTTATAGGTCAACTACAAATGAGGTCTGAGTAATGCAAAAAAAAAATGTGATCAAAATTGGCCAATAGGGGGCGCTATAACATACAGTGCCAAACTTGAAAGGCCCTCCCTTCCACACCATAAGTCCTGTTGACTTAAAACTCAACACACATCTTCCCCTGATAGTCCTCTACAAAAAAGCCTCCTGCTCCATCACTGCTGCTATCACCGATTTTGGCCTAATTTGCATAATGCCAAAAACACTAAAATGAATAGAAAGTTTGAAACAATAATGCTATCAACACCAATTTCACAATATGGCATCAGGGGACTGAGAAAGACATTTCTATTATAAATGAGGAAGATCGGTCAAAAAACGTAGCCACCGTGAAACAAGATATCCTAGCAGTGGGGGGAGCTTAATGAATATTGCTTTTTCTTCAATTTTGGTGAGCAGGAATGACCTGGAGACACAAAACTTGGCAGGTCATCTATAAATGTCACTGATATGTGGCTGAAAAAATTCTGAAACAAATCGGGCCTGATGGGGGCGCTAGAGCTTTGAGCGAAATCTGCAAAATTTACAGGCTATTACTTCCATACCACAAATCCTAATGACATGAAGTTGGGTTTAAAGTTTAGTCTGATATTCCTCAACAAAAAACTTTTGCAACCATGAACACTGCTATTTTGGATTTTTGCTAATTTGCATAAAAGTAAAAGCAATGATATTAACAGAAACTCTCAAAAATTGACTCAATCAGCACCAAATTCAGGAAATGGACTTAGGGGACAACCATTTTAAAGCCTCCCATAGATGAGCCCGATTAAATCAAAAACATGGCCGCTAGTCAGCAAAACATCGAAGGAGGTGGGCGGAGCTTAAATATAACTGATGATAACTCCAACACCCTTTGCCCAATCCTCACAAAATTTGCTGGGTGGGTTCACAATGTGACACGGAAGCTGCCTGTAAAAGTAATTTAACCTAAACCCATAGGTGGCGCTATAAACACTACATGTTTATATCTCAAAGATGATTGGTCAGAATATCACAAAAATTGGTGGACGTATTCTAGGGGCCAGTATTAGCCTAAAGTTTCAGTTTCAAGTTAATCAGTTGAAGGGGGCGTGGTCTATTCATCATTAAGTACCAATACTTCAATTGCAATGAGCTTCAATGACCAAGAGAAAGGCTGTGATTGCACGGAGCATTAGAGTTAATAGCCTGTGACAGTGCAAGTGTGTAGTTTTGAGGTTTTGGGTGGTGGGAAGGGGCCGGAAAAGGTTTGAACCCGCCAATTGCCGCTTGCGGCTATATTTTTTATTTCACTCCTGTGTCTGCCTCTGATGTGCAGAGAGTTTTGTCCAAACTGGACGTTAAAAAAGCAGCGGGTCCTGACAAACTGGACCCATTCTTTCTCAATTTGTCTGCAGATTTCATTGCTGAGCCTCTTTCGCACATTTTTAATTTGAGCTTTGCCACTAGTAAAATTCCAAAAATCTGGAAATCAGCTTTTGTTCTTCCCCTGTTAAAAGGGGGGGAACCTTCGGATGTAAATAATTACCGTCCGATATCCAAACTTTGTGTGCGCTCCAAAGTATTTGAACGACTGGTCAGTGATCAGCTCAAGGACCTTCTTGAAGTAGATAATATTTTATCAACTTTCCAATCTGGTCTCAGAAAGCAACACAGCACAGTCACAGCCACTCTTAAGGTTCTGAATGATTTTAACTATGCCTTGGACTGCAAGAAACACTGTGTTGCACTTTTTATTGACTTGCCAAAGGCATTTGACACAGTAGATCACGGTTTACTGATAAACATGCTTTATCAGATTGGCCTGTCTAAAAATACAGCCTTGTGGTTTGCCAGTTACTTGTCTGATAGAACCCAGTGTGTACAGTTGGCTGGTTCCACCTCGTCATTTTCAGAGGTCTCCAAAGTTGTGCCCCAAGGTTCGGTCTTGGGGCTTATTTTATTTTATTTTCTATTTATAGAAACAAAATATGTGATAACCTGTCAAATGCCTCTTACCATTTTTTACGCAGACGACACTGTCATTTATTGTTGGTTAACCTCAATTATACAGGCTTTTGAGTTTTTACAATCTGCTTTTAATGTTGTTCAATCCCGATTGCAAAATCTTAAATTAGTTTTAAATGCACAAAAAAACAAATTGATGGTATTTTCTAGATCTGGTGAATCACCAGGGAACATCCCCTCCATCTTAACCTCACGAGGTGTTCCCATTGAACTTGTCTCAAATTACAGGTACTTGGGTGTTCTTATTGATCATGAGCTTTCATTCAAAGTGCATATTGTTAGTTTGGTCACCAAGCTCAGGATTAAAATTGTTTTCTTTCACAGAAACAAATCCTGCTTCTCTCTCCGAGCTCGCAAATACCTTGTTTCTGCAACATTTTTACCTTTGCTTGATTATGGTGATGTTCTGTACATGACAGCTTCTACTAAATATCTACAGTCCTTGAACACAAATCTATCGATTTGTCACTGGCTGTAGCAGACTCACCCATCACTGTGATCTCTATGCCAAGTCTGGTTGGCCATCGCTGAGTGTCCACCGGTACTTAAACTGGTTGACTCTCATTTATAAAGCTCTACTCAGCCTAGTTCCAACGTACTTGAGTACACTTCTGCAAAGATCTAAAAGCAGCTACGCCTTACGCACCGGTGACATCATTCACCTGATTGTTCCCTGTGTCAGGACTGAACAGGGGAAAAAAGCTTTCAGTTTTGCTGCCCCATTGGCATGGAATACCCTCCAGTCTGATTTAAAAATGTCGGAGCTTATTCCATTGGAGAACTTTCGCTCTATCTTGTCTGACAGACATTGCGAGACCTTGGAACAGTGCTTGGCTGTGTCCAAAATGGCATACTAACGTACTACATACTACAAACCCATTATGTATATACTGTATACTACATACTATAAGTATGATTAGAATGCCAACCGTTCACACAGTAGTACACTACTAAGTTTCCCATGATGCATTTCAAACCTCTGACAAAAAAAATCAGAAGCACACCAGGCTATCAAATATCTCTGTTGATTCGCCACATTTGAAAGTTCAGAGAGCATTTTAGGCGAGGAAGTCACCACGTAGAATACCAAAATGTGGTCATTTGAGCCATAAAACGCATGGATACAAATTTCATTTCGACATTTCGGACATTCCGCTATGCCGCTATTATGCTATCGACGAAACTTCCGGTCGGCTCCAAAACAAGAGCCCATTTACAAAAGCGTTAAAGAACTAAAAGGAGATCATAAAAGACGCATTTATTTTGAAAATGGGAAGTTTGCTAGTGGCCGATTTTTAGCTGAATGCCGGTCGGTCGTGTATGGCGCAATGCATTATGGGGCTCGCAATGCATTATGGGGCGGTTGAGTGTGAGTAGTATGCCCACCTCGCATACTTAACATTTTTTCCAATATAGTATACATCCGGGTATTTCTCGCACACTCAATCTTTTCATACTGTCCAGTGTGAACGCATTACATACTCATTTTGACGTCACACTTAGTATGAGTAGTACGTTAGTATGCCATTTCGGACACAGCCCTTGTGTTTTTAAAATTGTACTTTAAAGTTGCAATTGTAACTTCCTCTGCTGCACTTTAAATGTCAACCTTTGACCTTAGTTTTTGGCTGCTCTATCATATTGTTTATTGTCTGTCTGTTATTTATTGTGATGTGTGCTGTTGACCTCTTGGCCAGGTCCCCCTTGTAAAAGAGATCTCGATCTCAATGGGTCTTTTTTACCTGGTTAAATAAAGGTTAAATAATAAAAATAAAATTAAATCCTGACTAACGAAGATGGGAGATGATAAGACTCATCCGTCATTTGGTTGGGAGCCTCTCAAATCCCTCTTAACTCAACAACATGGTGACAAACAACGACCAATAGGTTATTATTCTAAACGTCTTAACACTACAGAAAGAGCAATGGTGTCTTGTCTGAAAAGCTGTAGCAGCTGCTACAGAAGCTGTTCTAGCCACAGCAGACATCGTGGCTATGTGTCCTTTAACTGTGCATGTGCCACATGCTGTTCATAGTTTAATCTTACAAGCTAAAACTGCACATTTAACACTAGATAGACTGTTGCACTGGCAGAACATTCTACAAACTATGGCTCATGTCACCATAAAACGCTGCACATTTTTAAATCCTTCAACCTTGCTTCCTACTAGTGATGATGGCGAGTCACATTCCTGTTTAGATGTAGTTGAGATGGTGTCAAAACCACGTGATTTATTCTTTGACACACCCCTTCCGAACTCTGATGCTGTGTTGTTTGTTGATGGTTCAGCACAGCGTAATCCTACAACTGGTAAACCATGTGTATCCTATGCCATATGTAATGAGCATGGTATAATTGAAAGTGCCAAACTTCCAAATAACCTGTCTGCACAAGCGGCGGAATTATTTACATTACCACAAGCTTTCATTCTTCGAACAGGTAGGAACATCACTGTCTCCACTGATTCTCAATATGCATTTAATGTTTGCCATAATTTTCATGCATTGTGGACCAACAAACCGATAGCTCATAGAACACTGGTCATTAATCTCTTGTCTGCGTTACTTTTGCCAGCATCTGTTGCAGTATGTAAATGTCGGGCACATACAAACTCAAAAGATCCAATAGCTCAAGGAAATCTGAACGCTGATACTGCAGCTAAGCAGCTCCTTTATCTCCAATCTGTCCCATTTTGCAAATGCCTCTTTCTGTTCAAAATAACGTATTCTCCATTGATGATACTATTTTGCTACAGACATCTGCTATTGCTCAGGAACTAAAACTATGGAAAAAGAAAGGTTGCTCAAAATTGGCATCAGATTTGTGGGCTTGTTCTAATGGCCCTCCACTTCTTCAAGAATCCACATTTTCTTATTTGGCTAAATTGATTCATGGGCCTGAATATGTTTCAAAATGGGGAATGGTGGACATTGTGACTAAATTATGGTATGCTCCAGGTTTTTCAGTTTTTGCCGAAAATTTCTGTAGGAAATGTGTAATCTGTGCTACAAACAATATTGGCAGAGGAATAAAAATGCCCCAGGCAGCCCATCCTACACCTGAGGGCCCTTTTGAACATTTAATGATGGATTTTATTGAACTCACTCCATGTAATGGATACAAGTATTGCCTTGTAATTATTGATATGTTTTCCAAATGGATTGAGAGTTTTCCTTGCAAGTATGCAACAGCTGTTTCAGTTGCAAAGGCATTGTTTAAGGAAATAATTCCACGTTGTTCCACATGGTTCACATTTTGTAAATACCATAATCCAGAATCTTTCAGAAAGCCTGCAAATTACACTGAAAACTCATTGGTCCTCATGCAAGAACCGTTCGTACGAATAAATATGTTTGTAAGAGTTGCATACGAATGATTTGGGAGAATTTGTCCCTTTCAGCATTTTTTTCGTATTTAGAATTGTCTTTATGTACGAACACGAATTACGAGTGGCCCAGAGTTGTCTTAAAAATCACAACAAATTAGTCTGCTCTTTTCAAATCAAGTCCCTTACATACTGATTATACATTTAGCTAATTTCAAGCATTTTTAATAAAATATAGCATAAGACGAAATAAATCTGAGGATCTCAAACCAGAGAATACATTAAAATCTATTAATTTAAGGTTTATTAGACTGGCCTACATAAAAAATCAAATGAGAGAGTAACCAGCTGCGTCATGGCTGAGCTTCTTCTTTTGGATGCCCTGGCATGCCAGGCACTTGGAAGAGAGCATGTGTTTGGCGCCATCTTCATTTATGAACATTCCTGTTTTGTGGTGTGTTTCTTTATATGGTATTCTTGGGGTGTTCCTTATGCAAATATGCTATCCTCGTGCATGTGCGCTTAAGTACGCACAGGTGGCATTCATCATGTTTCCGCGGGTCATTTAGACACTTTTCTAAAGATAGAAGTGTTTGTTGAATCTGACGGAGCATATTCGTATGAACGCAACATAAAAAAAAAGGTAAGAAAAATTTAAGATGAGAATACGAAAATGTTTTTGCATGAGGCCCATTGTGCTTATCATCCAGCAACTGGAGGAGCTGTTGAACGAGCTAATCAAACTTTACAAACAAAACTAAAAAAAACTTATGGCTGAAACAACATTACCATGGGTTGAGGTTTTACCCCTTGCATTGATGTTTATGAGAGGCCGTATGAAATACTAACAGGACAGCCGATGAGAATGACGAACACTCCTTTTCCTCAAGGTAAGTTAGCATTGACAGGAATGGATAATGATATGGTTCCATATTGCTGTGCACTTAATTATTGTCTGAAATCTATATTTCCTAAGGTAAAAGCTGCCCTCCCTGAGCCTACATCAGTGAAGCTCCATAACATTGAGCCAGGTGACTGGGTTGTGGTCAAAGACTTGCGGAGGAAGCACTGGCATCAGCCCCAGTGGATTGGCCCATACCAGGTGTTACTGACAACTCCAACTGCTGTCCGAGTGGCTGAACAGGACACCTTGATCCATGCATCTCAGTGTAAAACATTTCCCAGTGATACACCTACAAACCTGCAGGCCTCAACCTAGTAAAGAGTGTCGGATGACCAAAAACAGCAGTCACATCATGGCCACTCTTTGCGTTCTCTTGTTGGCCAGCATAGTAGTAGTGTCTCAAACCTGGACATGGGACAATCACCTGACTAGTAGTCCACTGTCATCATGGACGAATGGACATGCAGAAGGAAAAAATAGCATTGGCATGTCACCAACGCAGGGTCAGGAGACCCAACATGAAAAGGATAAAACACCAATGAGGCTGCTTAGGGAGAAAAGACAGATATTTCAAAATACTGACTGGAAACCTTGGGGTTTTGATGCAGACACATTGTCTGAGAACTTTGTTCAGAAGAATAATTGGTATTCTTTCATAGGATGGGTAAAAAACAGACTGTGTGGAGCAAACACCACTGTTTTAATCATACAGCACCCCCTAGTTAAATGGCATTCTCTCTTCCAGATGGAAGCAAGACACTGTCCATGTTTGGATCCTGTTGTTAGCCTAGTCCAACATTTTGCTGGTCAGCCAAGATTGGATGATCAGATGCGTGACTGGTGTAAGTATTCACACCTCAGATGGTATAATTCGACTAGGAAAATGTACAATCACAATCCAGAACAAACAAATGTTTTTCTTACATGTATAAACTGGTTCTGTGACCACATGCAACCTCAGCCTTTTCCTCAAAATTCATATGCAGAATCTATTGAGATCTCTAATTCGGAGGAAAAAAATGTACATCCAATCTGCCTATGTTCAAATGGTACAGGTCAGTTTATGGGAGTTTCACACTGTTTGTATCCTATTGTTAGTCTCAACCCCCACCAATCTAACCCTAATCCCACTAATATTACTTATTCTGATGGACAAACTATTCAAATTAGCACATTTCTTAATGCTCCAGCATACAAGGGAATACCACCAATTGGAAATTTTATTGGCTATGTGGAAATTTAGCATTTCTGTTTTTACCTCCAGAATGGTCAGGTTGTTGTTATTTTGGTAATCTAACTATAACCAATTTAGCAATAGTCCCTATAACTTTAAAAAATAATCTGAAATATAGTCATGCACACAAACGAGAACTGGCACAGTTTTCTAAACTTGACTCATATCATTATTTCATTAGCTGAGAAATGGGGTATTGGGATATTACCCTGGTATGGTGTCACTTTTTTAGCAGATCACATAGACAACATTACATATTCTATGAATGCTTTTGCAAATGAAACTATAAAAGGGTTTAAATACTTGGCTGTGAATAATAAATCTCATAGATTAACTTTACTAAAGGATGAAATGGTCCTAGATTACATTTTGGCACGAAATGGAGGACTGTGCATTACTCTAAATTTAACAGATGATGCATGTGTAACTCCTGTACCTGACAATTCAGACAATATCACTAATGTAATTACAGCACTTGATAAAATCAGTGAAGCTTTTGGTCCTTCTAGTTCAGCTGGTTTCAGTTTTAGCAAATTGTTAATAGATTATTCTGGACCATATGGGACCATGATAGTTAGTATTTCTACCCCTGTGTTAATTGTGTTCAGTATAATTTTGTTTCTGTACTTGTGCCCTCACTTGCATGCGAGCACTGTTGTATAAGTGGATCAGTGGAATTCTTGGAGAAGACAAAATACCACTGTATGTTAAAATGTCAGGTGATGAACCAAATGTTTACGGTCTGTCAGAATGGGCTCCCGGAAATCCGTACAGTGAAAGTGGCTTGGATGAAGAAACAGTGTAATTGTCATCTAAATTCTGTTTATCTGTTTCCGAGGATTTTTCTTTTTTTTCAGTTCAACTTGAATTAATACATAAGTTTCAATGTGTATGATGTTTATTTTCCCCCCAAATTATATTGACACTTTGTGTCAAAACAGGGGAATTGTGGGGATTTTTTTGGGAAGTTTATTTCTGCTCAGTGGGGGTAAAACAACACTTAGGCCTGACATCTGTCCTAAGACAACTGTTGACCCATTTGTAAACAAGTGGTGTGGGTAAAGTTAACTGTGAGTAAAGTTTTGCCCTTATATGGTAGTTAATGAGGTATTTACTGTCTTAAACATATGCTTTGGTCTAGATTTATGTTTTTATTGTCATATGACTGTGTGTGGACTAGGGATGTACCGATATGGAAATTTTGTATCACGGTTATTGAAACCAAAATTATCACGGTTATCATTATTATCGCGGAATTGTTGCAGAGTGCTCAAAATGTTCTAAAAGTACTTTTACACAGAATTGAAATCATTAAACCCCGTTATTGTTATATTCATAACAGTTCTTTTGTCTTTTTTGTCAATAAATGTGTCAGACTCAGAGGCCAAACAATGCAAACTGCGCATGTGCACCTCGCGTGAGGCTCCTTGATCGAGGACAGATACATAGTTCCTGCTTTTCCAGGCAAAGAGTAGCATCACTGTGCGTTACTGAAGCAGTGTGGTGATCAAGCACGATATAACGGTAATTTTAATTGGACACGGTAACGATTATCATGGGAAATTTTATCGCGGTTTACCATTTTACCGGTAAGCGTTACATCCCTAGTGTGGACTCATCAAAGGGTGCTGTATTGAAGAGTGGTGAACTGTCTTTTCTTCAGAGGACACCTCTCCAGGTCTCCTCTCCATGCTGCATGTTTTTGAGATAAAGGAATCGTGATCCATAACACTGTCTCTTGTTCTATTTTTATTCTTGTCTTTTTTGGTTAAATGTCCATATTTAGGAGGGAATAAAACTCACAGTAGCGCAAGGATCATGCCCTGCCAACCGCTATCTGCAAATGATTTCATTGTCACTTAAATCAAAAAGTGATACTTCATCTGATAAATCCTTTCTTGTGCGCATCTGCCATCTTGTGTGCCAAGGTGCCTTCACCTGGCTACAATCACTGCTGCCATGATTACTGGAAAGTCCTGGCATGACAGCCCTTATAAAGGCTCTGCTCCTCAGTTACCACCAACTCAGTGCAATTTCCAATCATTTTGAGCGAGAGAGAGAGGGAGAAAGAGAAACTGTGTAGATTTAGTACATGGGCCTCACTGGCAATAATTTGCACCGCTTAATTGCATGTGGCAATTCACTCTGGTCTTAGTGGATTAGGTGGTATTTGCAGTGATGCTCATTTGCATGTGATAGGGCAATTTTGCGCTGAATTTATGAATATTCCCTGATTTTCATGCATGCAAATTGGAACAGCGCAACCAGGAGCGGCAGTGCACTTTGAGTTTAGTTTGCGTGAATTTCACCCTGGGAGAATTGCACGCAAATTGTGATTTGCACAGGTTTAGCTGTCGCAAAATCAGTGCAATCCTTTTGAGGATCTGGCCCTGCATGTATGGTATTCTGGGGTCCCAAACAAGCTTTCAGTCTTACTTTGTATATTCAGTTTATTTTCTTTCTGTTTTTACCTCCACCAAGGAGGTTGCGTTTTCGGGAAAGTTTGTTTGTCTGTCTGTCCGTCTGTCTGTCTGTCCGTCTGTCCATCTGTGAACAAAATAACTCAAAAAGTGATGTATGGGTTTTGATGAAATTTTCAGGAAATGTTCAGCATGGGAAAGGAAGGAACTGATTCGATTTTGGTGTTGATCCGAATCAGCATCTGGCCACCATGACAAAAAATATGATTTCTGTGTATAACTACTGAACTAAAATAGATATCATTATGAATCCCGTTGCTAATGGTGATACAAATGTTTTCATGGTCAAGGAATCTAAATATTTCGATGAAATAAAGGTAGGACTAATATTTATGATCAAAATCCCAATATGGCTAAGGACTGTGGCGCTGGCGGAGGTCTGCGCTCTCAAAGTGCTTTTCTAGTTTCATACTGTGTTATGGTTTACTTGATTTATAACTTACGACCTCATCATAGGTTCTTTTAGATCATTCTTTTTGTCTCAAAGAGACATGCTTTTCTCCTCCTGTTGTTTATGATGAACAAAGGCAGTAAATGGTAAATGGACTTGAGCTTATATAGCGCTTTTCTAGTCTTGAACTACTTAAAGCTGCTTTACACCGCAGGTCACGCTTAGCCATTCACACCAATTCGCTCTCACATTCACTCACTGATGGTTCAGAGTTTCTATGTTAGCTATCCATCAGTATCTCTAACACATTCACGCCCTTTCATGCCCATTTACACACCACTGACGCAGCAATGGGAGCAATTTGGGGTTAAGTGTTTTGCCCAAGGACACATCGGCATGTGTCACCTGGAGCTGGGCTTGAACCTGCAACCTCCTGATTACTGACCAAGCGCACTATCCAACTGCACCACCGACGCCCCACGAACCAATGTGGGGCAGTGATGGATGGTTCTTTCTAACACAGTGCACTACAAAGTGGGGGGTGTTTAACCATTTCCTGCTGTTTGGCATGAGTTCAGTCAGTGTATGCAACTTATGCTGCTTCGAATGTCTGAATCAGATCAACCTGCTTTTAATAAACTTGATAACATTCTTCTTATATCTTCATTTAATGTCAGAAAAAAAAAATCTGCAAAAGCCACTGTGAAAACTTAATGAGGGAGGATCCACATGGCTGCTTCTTCAGACACAAAGGCCTGCAAAATTCGAAGGGAGACAGAACTTCATCTGCCTATTTTGTTAAATGTCTGAAAAAGGTAGCAGAGTGTGATCCGACCCGAGTTGAGTAGCAGACTATTTTTTTAATATTGGCTAACCCCAAAATAACCAAAATATAAACAATATTAAATTTTACCCTAGAACCTAGTATTACTTGCAAAACTAGAACAACATAAGCAACTATATACTATCTGAGCCCCTCCCAGATGACCGAACTTCCCACCCTATCTCTAAGAGAGAGCCCAGTCACCCTGTGAAGGAAACCCATTTCGGCCGCTTGTACCCGCAAATTTGTCATCTCAGGCACAACCCACAGCTCGTGACAGCCCCAGTCCGATCAGCCACCTCAACAATAGAGGCCCAGAAGAAGGACCACTCTGACTCAATTTCCCTTGCCTCCCCCGCCACATGGTCGAACTTCGCCTGGAGGTGGGAGTTGAAACTCTTTCTGAAGGGAGACTCTGCCAGACGTTCCCAGCAGACCCGCACAGCATGCTTGGGCCTACTAGATCTGACTGGCATCCTCCCCCGCCATCAGAATCGGAACCAACCCACCACCAGGTGGTGATCAGTTGACAGCTCTGCCCCGTCTTCACCAGAGTGTCCAAAACATGCGGCCATAAGTCCGATGACACAACTACAAAGGCTGTCATCAAACTGCGACCTAGGATGTCCTGGTGCCAAACGCACATATGGATGCTTATGCTTGAACATGGTGTTTGTTATGGATGACCTGTGACAAACACAGAGGACAATAACAAAACACCGCTAGGGTTCAGATTGGGGGGGGGGGGGGGGGGGGGGGGGCGTTCCTCCCAATCATGCCCGTCCAGGTCCCACTGTCATTGCCAATGTGAGCATTGAAGTCCCCCGGTAGCACGAGGAAGTCCCCATAAGGGGTAACCTCCAGCACCCCTTCCAGGGAATCCAAAAAGGGTGGTTACTCTGAACTGTTGTTTGGTGCATAAGCACAAAAAACAATCAGGTTCCGTCCCCCCACCCAAAGGCAGAGGGAGGCTACTCTCTCAAAAACTGGGGTAAACCCCAATGTACAGGCCTCAAGACTCGGGGAGACAAGACCTGCCACCCCCACCCAACGCCTCTCACCACCTGCAACTATAGAGAGGAAGAGAGTCCAACCCCTCTCAAGAGGATTAGTTCCAGATCCCAAGCTATGCGTGGAGGTGAGTCCGACTATATCTGGCTGGAACTGCTCAACCTCACACACCAGCTCCAGTTCCTTCTCTAACATAGAGGTAACATTCCACATTCTTAGAGTTAGACATTGCAGCCGAGGATCAGACCGCCAAGGTCCCTGCCTTTGGCTGCCACACAGCTTGCAAGTCACCCGACCACTATGGCCCCTCCCATGGGTGGTGGGTCCATTGGAGGGGGAACCCACGTCTCCTGTTTGGGCTAAGTCTAACTGAGCACGTGAGCGTAGGCCAGGCACTCGTAGATGGGCCCCACCCCCAGGCCTGGCTCCAGGCGCCCCGGTAACCTGCGCCCGGGCAAGGGTGACTGAAAACCACTGTTCTTGTCCATTATAATGGTCTTCAAGCCACACTTCGTCTGGACCCTCCCTTAGGACCTGTTTGCATAAAACCCCCAACAACTTAGCTCCTGGGGTCATTGGGACACAAAAACCCTCCCACTGCGATAAGGTGGTGGCTCAGTTTATTTTTGTTTCTTTTTATCTCAGTGTATTGCTTCTATGCCCTTTTTGGTTGCTTTGATTCTTTGGGCTCTAATTTCGTGGCGCAGCGCAGGGGGCGCAAGCCTGGCACACCCCGCGCAGTGTTAATTTCGTGCGGTGCACCGCCGTGCGCTGCCAGTTTGACAATTTGGTAGACCGTCTGTGCAGAGATGGGTGTGACGCACCTAGGGGAGGTGACGGCTCACCAGGGGGAGGTGTCGACAGATTCGAGTGGCGCAGTGACAATTTCGAGCCAAAAAACTGTGCAGAAGGTGCGCTGAAAGCTCGCCAGCTCCAACCTGGTCTATCTTCGGCGCAGGGCGGAGCGCACCCTCTGCAGCTGTAATTTGGTGAAAGCGCACATGTGCGCATGCCTCAGAGGCAGGTTTCCAGAGTGTCAGGCACATTTTAATGCAATAAACAATCACAGCAATCACTATTTAATGTAACCGTCTGAATCAGCAGATACATTTATATCTATATTAATTGTCCCGTCACATCTGATGTCAGATTAAAACCGTTTGTCATCATGGAAACTTAACCTGACAGCAGCTGGAAGTTTGATGCACATCTTACAAGTCAACAATAAACAGCCTTAACATCCGATACTGAGTATATATCTGGCTTCTCTCATTTCATTAAATTCAAAGAAAAGAGGGAGAAAAAAGACGAAGAAAAAAGAGAGAAAATAAATGTCTGTCACTCAGGATTTACCTGTGATTTCCCATATTCCTCTGTTTTAGTCTTTATTTTTAACGTGATCTAAAAAGATGGAGTACATCATTGCAAGGAGGATGAGGAGGAGACACCAGGAGAGTATACACTATATCACTAAAGGCTCTGCTATTTGGCGATGACAAACCAGGAGTGCAGGTGGATCACAAGTATTATGAATGGATAAGCCAGCGGGTGTGAAACTGTCTCTTATTTTTTTTTTTTACTCCTATTAATGACAAAGGAACAGATTACATCTGTCCCGGGAGCTGGCCCACACGGTGACGCGCCCCGCTGTCCATTCTCCTGCTGAAGGGACAGCGGCTCTGACCGTCTCCACTGCTGGGTCTTTCCAGCACACTGTTTCCGCGGTGGTGGGGATAATTCAGACCAATCAGACGCTGCGCCTCGGCTGCAGCGCATTTAAAGGCGAGGAGAGGCGCTCATTTGATTGGTGAAGACAGCGATCGGCTGTGTTAATCCCACTCACGTCTATTCTCCTCCTACTCTGACATTTGCGCGGAGAGGCAGAGACGTGGGCGTGGACGCGCTCCTCTGCGCCTTGAGTGCGCCTCTCTTGGCACTGCAGGAAGCTTGCAAAGTGCACGGGTCACACCCTGTGCGCACGGCGAAGGCCGGCGCAGGGCAGGTGCGCCTGCGCTTGCGCCTGGTCTACGAAGTTAGAGCCCATAATCTTATCGATTTCTTTTCCTTTTAATTTTAAATCTGTTTATTGTATCTTAGTATTTCATAGATTCTTCCATTCTTTTTTATTGTCTTATCATTTTTCATATGTTTTTTCTTAGTATTACTTTTTTATTTACCTTTCAGGTACTCATATATGACTTTGATTGCGTTTATTTTTATTATATCTACAGCTTTTCTTTAAATTGCATTTTCATTGTGGTGTAAAGGATTTTGTTGTTGGGACCTTGCACTATTCATCAAAATGTGTTTTGAATTTATCCTACATCATCTTTAAATTATTGCATTGAAAGTGCTGTAATCTTAAAATTACAATGACTGTATTGATCTTAACCATGTTCTCATTTTCACTAGGTTCAAAGATGGCTTATCATCTCTTGGTGTCCTAGATGTACTTCTGAAATACCCTGTGCAGATGAAGTGCCTTTTTGTCAATGCATGAAAGGCTTTGACAGCAACTGACGTGGAGAATCACTTTCAGATCATTCACTCTGAAAGAGGTACAGTTGTGGTCAAAAGTTTACATACACTTGTATAGGACATAATGTCATGGCTCTCTTGAGTTTCCAGTTATTTCTACAACTCTGATATTTCTCTGAAAGAGTGATTGGAACAGATACTTCTTTGTCATAAAAAACATTCATGAAGTTTGATTCTTTTATGGCTGTATTATGGGTTAACAGAAACAATGACCAAATCTGCTGGGTCAAAAATATACATACAGCAATGCTTATATTTGCTTACATGTCCCTTGACCATTTTCACTTCAATTAGGCATTTTTAGTAGCCATCCACAAGCTTCTGGCAAGCTTCTGGTTGAATCTTCGACCACTCCTCTTGACAGAATTGGTGCAGTTCAGTTAAATTTGTTGGCTCTCTGACATGAACTTGTTTCTTCAGCATTGTCCAGGTGTTCTCAATGGGGTTTAGATCAGGACTTTGGGAAGGCTATTCTAAAACCTTCATTCTAGCCTGATTTAGCCATTCCATTACCACTTTTGATATGTGTTTGGGGTCATTGTCCTGTTGGAGCACCCAACTGCGCCCGAGACCCAACCTCCGAGCTGATGATTTTAGGTTATCTTGAAGAATTTGAAGGTAATTCTCCTTCTTCACAATCCCATTTACTGTCTGTAAAGCACCAGTTCCATTGGCAGCAAAACAGCCACACAGCATAATACTCCCACCACCGTGCTTGACGGTAGGCATGGTGTTCTTGGGGTTAAAGGCATCACCTTTTCTCCTTCAAACATATTGTTGGGAACTGTGGCCAAATAGCTTGAATTTTGTTACATCTGACCACAGAACTTTCCTCCAGAAGGTCATATCTTTGTCTATGTGATCAGCAGCAAACTTCAGTTGAGCTTTAAGGTGCTGCTTTTAGAGCAAGGGCTTCCTTCTTACACAGCAGCCCATCAGTCCATGGCGTTACAAAACATGCTTGACAGTGGACACTGACACCTGTGTTCCAGAAGCTTCTAATTCTTGGCAGATCTGCTTTTTGGTGGTTCTTGGTTGACTCTTCACCCTCCCGACCAATTTTCTCTCAGCAGCAGGATAGCTTGAATTTTCTTCCTGATCATGGCAGTGACAAAACAGTGCCATGCACTTTATACATACAAACAATTGTTTACACTGTTGCTCTTAGGACCTGCAGCTGCTGTGAAATGGCTCCAAGTGACTTTCCTGACTTGTTCAAGTCAATGATTCCCTTTTTCAGATCCGTGCTGAGCTCCTTTGACTTTCCCATTGTAGTGTTTTTGTCTTTTGTATCCAATGGGCCCTATTTAAATGGCCTCAGAGAAGTCCCCGGCTATAGTCACTCATAATCATTCACAAGAAGTTAAGAGGGTATGTTCTGAAGCTCATTTCATTGACACAACTTTCTAAGTCACCAAAATTGCTAATTTATGTTGCTGTATGTATATTTTTGATCCAGCAGATTTAGTCACTTTTTCTATTAACCCATAATACAGTCATAAAAGAATCAAACTTCATGAATGTTTTTTCATGACAAAAAAGTATCTGTTCCAATCATTCTATCAGAGAAATATCAGAGTTGTAGAAATAACTGGAAACTAAGGAGAGCCATGGCATTATGTTCTTTACAAGTGTATGTAAACTTTTGAGCACAACTGTAGTAGTGCATTTCAGGAGGAGTGTAGGACATTAGTTTTCTGGCAAGACTGTCTTCAGGAGGCTGAATGTAAACTTTGGTTTTAGAATAATATTTTGGGTTTTATTGTTTGTTTGTTTCACCCTGAGAAATGCATTGATCTTGATGATTCAGGATTTTCAACATTATGCACACCTCAATCTGTTTAATTACCATCTTCCACCATTCTGTTGCTGAGATGTTTATGATTCAGCATAATTTCATCACTCTATCAACAGTTACATCATGTGTTTTTTAAAAGTGGTTATCCCAATGAATGAGTCAGATTTTGGATGCAGATCAAGATCTTTAAGAGGACTGTATGTCTGAGTTTTGTTAAAGGTCTGTAATCTCTGTTTTTCTGTTCTTGTTTTAAATTTGAAGGTACTTACGTGCATATAATTTGATTTTGTGACTGACATGAAACCCAATCAAAAAGAATTCATGAAAGGCACCTGTGGCCATGATATGGCATGGAAAAAAGTTTCATTCTAATGTTATATTGTCAAACATGCTGTGGGCTAAAATTATTTTGTATATATTTGGTTAAAATGGTGAACAAGTACTTGCGTTAAAGTGATCATATTTACTCACAAAAAGTAAGTAACTGGTCGATTCAGGTATGTTTAGTACCCTACTTTAATTGGCTCTGAATTATTTGTACAGGTTATGCCCTCTCGGTTTGACACTCTGAGCCAGTGGGCTTGAAATATTACATAGTAGTCTTGATGCTACAGACTTTTAAGGCTTGGTCATAGAAGTACTCCATCAAGTGGAAAATACATGACTTACGATAAAGGACAAATAAAACTCAAGTATTAAAAAATATGAACTTTTTACAGACAAAAGGTATTTATATTAATGCCCTTGGTTTTTTTCTGTTTTTTCTTTTTTTACTTTTTTACTGGAATGCTCAAACATTTAATTTGAACATGTAATGAAAAAACTCTTCTAAGTTCGACAGGCTCAAATAGGTTGATCCAACACAATATGTTTTCATCTAGAGTGCAGACTCATTGCAGTGAACAGATGTTGCCAAGCACAATTTTCAGATAATTTCTTCATAAAAAGTTGCATGGTTTTCCAACAAATAAAGTATTCAATGCTTCTAATTCATGTTATCCTGTTATGTGGAAGCACTGTGTCTGGGTAGTGTATAATGGGATCCAACTGCTCCAACTGTGGCTCTCAACTGTTCAACTTCTTATGGTCACACAACCTAAATGAGAAATCGTGACACCAATGTCAAACATTTTCAATGACTCAAATTTATTTTAAGAGGATTTCACCATTTGAACCTCAGAGTGAACAAAACAAATGACTGAGAAGGGTACAGGGAAAACAAACCTGTCTGAAAAGAACAGAATTACAAGAGCTCTGTGTAAATGCTGTTATCTAAAACTCCAAGTTCATATGTGTTAAAATGCATAGTTTCATGGTCATTTCATGTATGTGATAAATAGATAAATTATGCATGTTAAAAATATTTAAAATAGGTTAAAAGAACTGTTAAAATAAGCCAGGTTCTATTTGGAACTAAAGTTCCGGGTTTTTGGTTCCGCTACGACACATTTTACTGAAGGATCACAGAGCCGAGGAACACGCTTTGACTCTGCGACTACGCTCCATGGATGTATTATTTGAACTGGATACTGGACGGAAAAATAGCGCCCATTCATTTCTATTGGAGTTGCTCACCCAGCACATACGCCGAGAAAGTTTCTGGCTTCCGGGTAACTTCCGCGTTATTGGGCCCATAGAGCAGGTGCAGTAGAGTCATCTCCCATGATGCTTCACGTCAATGGGAACGAGTGAAGCGCGGTCTTGATGTAGTGACGCGCGGCCACGACAAAAATCTATCGCGGATGAAATTTACATTATGAGAGGTGTACAAACTCAAATAATGAATTTTAGGGCACATGATTCGACTACGATGTGATATAATATATATATACGTAATAAGTCTTTATAATAAGAGTTTAAGATGAGTGATTTTTATTTAATGACTTTCTATAGCTGACTGTATTCTAAAATCATGGGATTACACACAACAGAAAAACTGTCGTGGACTGTAACAGTCCATCAACCAAATAAATCAGAGTAATTTGTTCATTGAATTAATCCCAGATGCGAGAGATGAATGCTTATCAGATCAAGTTTCTACGATGATTCAAAGGTATTACCTTTTTTTTCATGGACATATTAATGAGGCACGCTTTCGCTGTAAATGTTATACAGTTCTTAACAATGCATAAATTCCTTGTGTTACCCATTCATTTTCTCTTTTTATTTTTCTGATAGGCAATCAGATAGTCTTTAGATGAAGCATGGATGGAACCTGGGGATGAGACCCAGATTAAGATTGGCTTCTCTAATAATGTTCTGTTTCTTTATAGGTTTTATCTACTTTGTTAACCCTTGAGGCAAAGTTCAAGTCATCAGAGGTCAAATTGGCTCTGTCTGTGTGTTTTCTTGATAAACAGACAGCTTCCTCTGTCCTTATGGCAAAAAATAAAAAACATAAAATACAGAAAAAATATTTAAAATAATGTTATGGGGTAAGGGTTATATTTGTTATATATATATTTTTATTAGATCTATGGTTAGGTAGGAAGTTGTGGAAAAGATTTTAAGCAGTGAAAGTAAAAAAAATAAGATAATCATTTTTATTAAACTTTTATGAGAAGAATCAAATTGGTACACAAGAGGTTTTTCCTTTTAATTTCTTGAATAAACAAATTGCTTGTTCTAATGAATACTGTATGTGGGTCACAATTATATTTATGTATTTAGTTATGAATATATTATTAGGGCATATTGTCCTGGTGTCAATTTCCGTCTGGGATTCAAAATGGTTTTGTAGGTTACTGAATCACTGTCACTGTCATGAAACACTTAGAAAATATGTAGACAAGAGTGCATGTTAATAAAACTGTCAATGATAGTGATGTTTCAGGAATGTCATTCATATTTTATCTGAACAAATTAAAATACTAAATTTGTAATAAAAGTTCTAAAAAATGTACTTTATTCAAACACAGACAGCGTTGGGAGTGAACAGTGTGATGGAACTACTGAACGTAAAGTGAACTAAAATATATAGGCTACGAAATAAACAAATACAACAAAACAAACAAAAAGTAACCTTAAAAAAATAAAAATAGCATGTTCATAGTAAAACTTGGGGCTTGCATTATGGGACACAAGTCTTTACGTGGACATAAGTATCATTATTAACATTAGGAGTAAATTGTCCAAGACCGCTAAACCACACACACTCACATAAATGGTTAGTTTTGTTTGATTTGTCCATTTCTAATGATAACTTTAGTTAAGACGTTCATTTTAAAGTGGTTAAATACTCATGTTAAATGAAAGCCTGTTCAATGTATTCCCAGCCTTAAATTTTTAAGATAGAATGTTATCTGAAACAGTTATTTTTTAAATATAATGTTATGGGGTAAGGGTTATATTTGTCATATTTTGTTTTCTATAAAATATGAATAACATAAAAAAAATGTAAGAAAACAGAATAAAAACATAATATAATAAAATGTTTCAAAAATGTTTGTTTTTTGAGGCTTACTTAAAAAATGTTATTAACGTTAATTATTAATGAATTATTCTCCAAAAAAAAACTTCCAATGTTCGAGGTAGACCAAAAAAGTTTGTATTTTATTCAGAAGTTTAGATTATCTTGTTTGAATAGGGTAAATAGTGTAGTACATGAGTGATACATAAAATATGACAAAATACATTCGATAAATCAGAATGATTTATCTAATGTCATTAATGAAACTTGTTTTTTAAACCATCCTCCACAGCTGCATGACACTCTTTTCCCTGGAGTGATGCCCCTCTACCACAGCCCATCATCACCAGGTCAGATGATGAGAGAGAATCTGATGCACACAGCCCATCATCACCAGGTCAGAACATAGAAGCAGTCACATGCTCATTTCAGCAGTAATTTTAAGTTACAGGGTTCCTACGCTAGTATGGAAAGTATGGAATTTGATTTTCTACATTTCCAGATCTGTAGTAGAATGGAAAATGGAAAAAATTGTATGGAAATATATTTATCTTAATACTTATCTGGGTTATCTTAAGATGTTTGGGTTAATTATTTTGCATACATTACCTATCTACAATCTCCTGGAAATAATTTAGTGACATAATGGCATACAAATTCAGAATAATGATAAATGATTTGCATGATGAATTGCATAATCTATTCACATGATACACAATTGATAAGTCGAGAAACAAATTCATTGTTACAGTCTGTGGACCCCCTGAAATAGCCTTGGCCACCCCTGGCCACCCCAAGGATAAAAGTCTAGCTCCGCCACTGTCTACCTCCAATCTCTGTTGAGAGAAAAATCTTACTTATTCAACTGGAAAATGACAAATGTGTTGTTATTGATCTTTATTGTACTTTATGTGGCAGGTGGCCCTCTACCTCTATGCCACTGCACGGCACTGTGTGGCTCTGTCGGCTCCTTCAGCGCAGGGCGTTACCTTGAACGCGGGGCGTCACCTTGAGCGGATATTTGGGCAGGTGGGTCACACCTTGAGCTCTCTTTTCCTTCTGCCTGTCTCCTGAGGTGATCACGGCGTGGAGCCCTTTTGTTTGGTGTGGCGTGAACCATGTGTGGCGTGGCTGCCGCTTTCCATCGTTGTCTGCAGGTAATGCGCACACACCTCGGTCTCCTCCGTGCATGGTCTGCCTCACGGCTGTTTGAGGTTTTTGGACTTGGTTCCCTCCTAGTATGAACCCCATTTATGAACGCTGACTTGGCCGTGCATGCGCTGCATGAGCAGTAGGGCTGTGGGGGTGATCACATTTGAGAGAAGTTTGTATTTTATTGAATTATTTTTGATTTTGTTAACTCTTGCTTTTGACTATTTTGGGGATTATTCTCATTTTTTATTATTGACTTGTATTTGAATGTTTAGTGAGTTATTTTGGATTGTTAGTTTTTGCTTTTGATTAATTCGGGAATTCTTATTATTATCACTACTATTTCTGTGTTTAATTTGCTTTTTGTTCAATACTGGTGCATCAATTTTTAACATAGCATTTGCTGGGTTCTAACGTTATTTTCTCCTTGTGTTCAGGTGCTGAGGCCCCATAGCGGCAGTCCGGTTCCCTGGTGGTGGTGTTTTCACGATTCCTCCTTTTTTTTTTTTTTGGTTGGTGTGCAGTGTCACGGGTGATTAGTTTGAGGACCCCTTTCCTTATTAGAATCCCTTCTCTGCGGTATGGTAAGCCTCAGCCCTTGCCTTGGGGCCTCCTTCTGTTTAGTGCAAGTTTTAATTGGTCGGATATTGATGCACCAGTTATAATTTTGGGATTTTTATGGCTTACTTAATTATTGGGGTTGTTTTGTGGTTACTGCTTGTGTTGAGTTTGAATTTGTGAAGTAGTTAATAAAATGTATTTTCTTTTTTACTGAAACCGTCTCAGCCCTTGGTGATTAAGACCCTGTGTGACCTTGGTTATATATTTATTCAGTTATCACCTGGTTTAGGATTTCCTGGCGGTGAATTTCCCCACCCCAGATGGCGTTGTCGCAGCAAAATTATATATCTTAACCTGCCCTCACGCTACATTTATTAATTTCTTCAAGTAAAGTTTCTCGTTTTATCAAGTCTCTTTTATTATATTTACAGTCTAAAACTTACATTATCTGAATGTATTATTCACAAAACAATAAATACATACACATATATTCCAAATAAAGATCCATCTACCAAACACAACTCCGTGATCCCCTGACACATATTCTACACATTAGCTACAGTTATTCGGGCACGTTTTTTGAACTTTAAATTGAATATACTTGGAATGTAGGACCATCGTGTTAGTAAAATGTATCTTATTTAATTCGTTATTTCGTTGTATATATCCAATACACAGCAGTCTAATGTAATTACAGTCAATAGGACGATCGTGGATTTAATTGGCAAATAAGGTCTAAATACGTTTACAAACCACAACTGTCAAGCGAGTGATGGCTAACACTGAGAAAATGCATGTGTTAAGTCACTCTATGTCAAAAAGAAACTCACTGTTTAGTCTTCTCCATTTTCAGAACAATTTTGCACCATATAGCAGAGAGTTGAAGACTCGTACTCGAGTCGCACTCGAGTCACATTTTTGGAGACTCCAGACTTGACTTGACTCGACCCTGAAAGACTCGAGAATTGACTTGACTCGAGATCAAAGACTCGTGAGCAATCTTTATTTTATAGAGGGTTTTTTGAGTGTGCTGGGAGCGTTTGTCCTCCTCTCTTACCTCGCCTTGCTTTTTTCCCTCTTCGCGGCCGCTTCCAAACCTCGTAAATTCACTGTCGTTTAGAAAGCACTAGACAGGAAGTCACTGTGTGGAGTATCCAGAAGTTTCAAAATAAAACACAATGCATGGACTCTTGCACGTAAATTTCAGTTGTCATTACGTCAAAACTGGAGGCACGAGCATCAGGTCAGCAGTCGGTCAGAGGGTCCCAGATACAACACAACACCATGGATGAAGAAAAGTGAACCGAAGAGGTACAGAAATGTATAACACTGCGTACATGACACGGATATAGATGGATAGAAGTTGAATAAATCATGAGGCTGTGTTGTTGGGACCAGCAAAGGGACCTCAGAGAAGTGAAGCAAGGTGTTTATTTCTTTTCTCAGTCTAAGTTTCTCAGGCCCGTTAGGCTTTCAAATTATTGTAAAAACTCATGGATGTGTAAAAACCTCCTTCATTTCCCTTTTTCAAACTTTCCCCTGCAATACCCTCGTTTCCTCAATAGGAGTCACACTAGTCTAGAGTAGACACATTGACCTTTGTTGGAGTAACTTTCCTGCTGCAATTTCCGCCCTTCAGTAAAAATGAGCGGACCAAAGAAGAGAAAAGTGGACACTGAGTGCCGAGTGTTTAAAAAGGAGTGGACAACGAAGTATTTCTTCACTGAAGTCCGATCAACGGCTGTATGTCTGATATGCCAAGAAATGGTTGCAGTTTTCAAAGAATACAATATCAGCCGTCACTTTGCTACGAAGCATGCAAACTATGCCGGCAAGCAGTCAACACAAGAACGGGCGGCTACTGCTCAGAGGTTGGCAGCTAATTTACAGACTCAGCAGAATTTTTTTCACCGACAAACTGCGATTCAAGAGTTAAGTACCAAGGCAAGATTTTTGCTGGCATTCAAATTAGCAAAGGCTAGTGAGCCTTTCTCTAAAGGTGAGTTTTTGAAAGAATGCATGGTAGAGACAGCAGAGCTCTTGTGTCCGGATAGCAAAGGCAAGTTTGAAAAAGTCAGTTTATCACGCAGGACAGTGACTCGCCATGTGGAACTGCTTGACGAAGATATAGTCAGCGAGTTAAACAAAAAGGCGGAGTCCTTTAAAGAGGACATATCATGCTTGTTTCTCCTTTTCACTATGCCAGACTAGGATAACTGTAAAGCAATTCTGCCCTCAGTACAAGTCGTTTAGTTCCTTCATTGCCCCACAATAGCGTTTTCAATGTCCTCATTTCAGGCCATTATCAAGCGCTTGTTGAAATGCTTGGTCTCAAGGATGACCTAAACTTACCTCGCAATGTCACAGCCCTTTGTGCTCTGATTGGTCAGTTCTAATGGGGGTAGAGCCGGCCTGTCCTTTTTCTTCTACTGTTTTTTTCCAGCAGGCTCAAAGCAGCGACCGCATATTGAGTCCCCCTGCAGGCCAGAGCTGGTAATGAGGGAATGACAGTGAGGGAGTTTTATACCCATGCTGCTGGATGTGTTCCTCGGTGAGGGTTTGGGGCTGACGGACATCACAGAGGAGGAAGTGTTTTATCTGATTACTCCAATAAAAAGAAAGGTACCTCGTGTCGTCATGACGTTTGAAATCTCGCGGACAGGGGCGGACTGGGGTGGAGGGGTGGCCCGGGAAGTCATTGACAGAGAGGCCCACTTCATGCGCGGTGTGCGAAGCAACCAAACGGCGACACAATTTTCCCATACCATGAGGGAAAAAAGACTAATTTCACATTGTTTTGGACCATAATAATATAATTTGGCCGCATACACGGCGACATTTAACACAAAATACCTAATTTTGTGCAGGTGTAATCAGACTATATAGCACTCAGAAGTAACAAAAAGGTGCATGTGCAATCAACTTAGGTTAAAGGTAAAAAATAAAATTAAAATAAATGCTATATTCTGCTGTGTCTGATACGTCAAGCTCTTTAGACCTACATAATGATATAAACAATAACTAATATGTCTTTGTTCCTCATAAGTCTATTTCCTACCTGTCTACAGGTTTGTGTTCATGCACAACCACTCGTTCCAAGACCAGGGTTTACTCACCAAAACACTGGTCTGATCTCCACTACAGCAGCTTTATAAGAATTAAAAGCTCAAAACAATATATAAATCTATATGACATTTTTAATGAAAAGCTGCACTAAATCAAACTACACTTTGATTGTTTTTTTTATCAAACTGTCAACAAGCAGCAACAAAACAAAATCTGAATATATCACATAACTTAACAATACACAAACCTTTACATAATTAGCCAGTTAAAGCCTGTTGTATCTTATTTGATACAAATGTATTTGATACCTTTATCAAATCAATATGACCAACAAATACAAAAGAAACATCTTATTCAGATAAATGGTAAAAAGTGTCTTTAAATTGATTATCAGTTGCCAACAACAACTAATTCTATCAAATGAGATACCAAGATATACGTGTTAAATTTTATTGAATTTTTTTCTTTTTTTCTTTGATTTTAGTTGAAAGTAGGATTAACATTTCAGCTCCCAAAAAGTAGAATTTTCTGGCTATTATTTGTGCATTCATTTTTAAAGGGTTAAATTATGTAATGCAATTAAATATACGATTAGCCTAGATTTAATTTTCCTTTAGTAAATGAACAAAGTTTTGGTATCAACTTGTAGGCTGTAAGTCCACATTTACTATGAACTATCTATTAAAAAAACTTTGAAAATATATGCAGTAATTTTAATTGGAGGACAATAAGGAGTGAAAATTAAGAGTCAGAATTTAATTAGAAACGTGATCTGTTCAAGTTAACATCTAATATTTGTGTCATAAATGAGAGGATGAGGATGTCACAGCCAGGCAGAGGGGAGTGGGAGTTGGGGTTAAAATCTTTCAAGAGTTTAAATTTTCAACTAAAATGTTATAAGACTTGACTTGTATTGTACAGTCAGAAAACACAACCATACAATTGGAAAACCTTTATTTGTGTTTACAATGGGGATTTTGGGGGGACAACTTTATAGAAGGAGAGGACACGACCAGTTGTTTAATTTTGGTTTTATTCTAGTGGATAAACTCTGACATACTCGGATGAATGTTTGTCCTTTAAGGCCCCCACACACTAAAGGCATTTTTACCTCATTTATGCACTGTCCACTAATAATGGCCCTGAGACCCACTCATGGGCCTCCAGCCACAGGTTGAGAACCACTGCACTAGTAGATTGTATTTGAAGCTTGATCCTTAAAAGATTGCTAACATAATGAAGAATATGTGATCCAGGGAACCTCAGGATGAATTTATCATTTAGAAAACAGTGAGTGAAAACAGCAGCTCAGATGGACTGATGAACAATGTTGACTTTTGATTCATCAAAAGGTTGACTCGTCTTTTTTTAAGTCTCTGTGTTCATTTAAAATGTGCTCATGAGCTATCAAGACACAGTTTGAAATATAAAATCACACATAGTGACTGACAATCTCTCACTGCTGGGATGCGCGTCTCTCTGCGCCTTTACGCACACCGGCACAAAGAGGAGCGCGTGTACACAGAAAGTGAAAGTTAAAGTCACACAACCATCCTACAAGTAGGCCGATGTTTTATAGTGGTTATATGGTATTTCTTGGCGTTTTCTAGTGGGTACAGGGTGCATACCTGCATATCTTGTACATTACACCACACGACCTCTGCGTTCTCTCTGCGCTTTTGTGCCTCCGACTTAAGCGTGAGAAATCGGACCTGTGGCGTGAGTGCGTGCGAAACCAACCAACCAAATGTCTCACGGCTAATGCGTGAAAGTTGGCAGCCCTGTTATACATCCATGACTGTCCCCAGTTCGAGCAGCGTGATTGACAGGCGACTCTGCCACAGCCTGATCCGCCCCGCCCCCTCTCTCTCATGTTGCGGCCGCGGCCCACCGCCCTTGGCCAGACACTAGAGAAACGGTAAACCAGCAGTGAAGTCCTTTTTTTTTTCCTCAGTCTTGGCTGTACCGGCCCACTTAGGCAGCGGCCCACCGGGAAACCTCCCGGTGCTCCCGATGGCCAGTCCGCCCTTGGATATGATTATAAAAGGCAGCATTTAGTTGAAAACAGTTAATCACAAAATGAACAAAATTCAAACACATTTACATAAAATATATGACCTGATATGAAGGAATTATAAAATATTACAAGTTCTCTTTTATGTTATGGATTTTGTCTCCTATGATTCTAAAACCCAAAAACCTTGTTTGTGGCTGATACACTCTTTACACATCAGTAGTGTATAGCTATTGCTGTTTATTATTGTGTTCGTTTTCCGAAAAGCTATGGAATACATGAATTACCATAAAATCAGTTTAAATACCTGTGCTTTTAAAATCTAAATTTAATTAAATAGCATATAGGAGTCTACTGGAAATACAGTATATCAGTCCAAAAAGCTGAGTTATGCACTGGCATGCTTAAAGGGATAGTTCAGTATTTTTGAAGTGGGGTTGTATGAGCTCCATATGGTCACTAAGGACATTAGATACAGTAGAAAGTTCTCTCTTCTCCACCAGAAAGCCACAGTCTGTAAGAGTCGGTGACGAAGAAAAGACGCTAATGGAAAAGTACCTTACCGGATTTAAAGGCTATTTTCTCCGCCTACAAGAACTCAAATCAAAAAGTAATACCACAGTCTAAGAGTACGCTACATATACATTTTTTGAACTGCATAAACCTTTCGGAAATATAAAGTTTATCCGGACCTAAGCCAACTCACGTCTGTGTCCCTCTGCTAAATCCCTCCGCCGTAGTTAGCTAGCGGCTTCGAACACCTTTGTTAGACTAATTAAAAGCACATTATAAGACAAATATTTATGAGATGGGTTTTTGTGATGCTTCCCTTGATACAGAAACAGATGTGAATCATCTAGAACTCAGCTGCACAGAAATCGTTGCGTGTGTGTGCATGTGTGAGAGACACACACACTCACTAGTAGTCTGCACTGTGATGATAAACAAACAGCCTCCTCTACTCTGCTTATTTGTCTCTAACATATCATTATTACTTTCTTTGAGCAGAAACTGTCATTAGGTCCTTCAGGTTTGGGACGTTTTTCCAGTTTATCATCGGGAAATTGAAGAATGTCCACAAAACTCCGGGAAAGGAAAGTCTGTTTGTCGAGTAATACCGCCGTCCATATCACATATTCCCGGGTCAAACATTCGCCCCATTGTTTATTTCCGACTCTTTCTTGATGTCCAGTGTCCGTGGATGTTTCCTCTGTTTTCCTTTCGGTCGGATCGTCTCCATTTTAGCAACTCGTCTTCTGTAAACTCCGGTTCATACAGGTATCCTCTTGACTCCAAAGTGAATGGGACTTCATCGGCGCTGTCATAACCATCCTTTTTTTAATTTCCTGCATTGTCTCTTCCTCACACCGCTAACAGTCAAAACAGAAGAGTTAAGATACTTGATAAAAGTTACATGAAGCTACAGGCAGCATCTGAAGCCACTAGCTTGTATGATCAGTTGAGAGGGGGTACGGAATTAAAAACCAGAGTTTACAGAAGACGAGTTGCTAAAATGGAGACGATCCGACCGAAAGGAAAACAGAGGAAACATCCACTGACACTGGACATCAAGAAAGAGTCGGAAATGAACTTTTTTATTTGAGTTCTTGTAGGCGGAGAAAATAGCCTTTAAATCCGGTAAGGTACTTTTCCATTAGCGTCTTTTCTTCGTCACCGACTCTTACAGACTGTGGCTTTCTGGTGGAGAAGAGAGAACTTTCTACTGTATCTAATGTCCTTAGTGACCATATGGAGCTCATACAACCCCACTTCAAAAATACTGAACTATCCCTTTAAGCATGCCAGTGCATAACTCAGCTTTTTGGACTGATATACTGTATTTCCAGTAGACTCCTATATGCTATTTAATTAAATTTAGATTTTAAAAGCACAGGTATTTAAACTGATTTTATGGTAATTCATGTATTCCATAGCTTTTCGGAAAACGAACACAATAATAAACAGCAATAGCTATACACTACTGATGTGTAAAGAGTGTATCAGCCACAAACAAGGTTTTTGGGTTTTAGAATCATAGGAGACAAAATCCATAACATAAAAGAGAACTTGTAATATTTTATAATTCCTTAGTGACCATATGGAGCTCATACAACCCCACTTCAAAAATACTGAAATATCCCTTTAATGTGCCACCGAAAGCCACCATCACACACTCGCATAACCTGAAGCTATTGAGAGTCTTCTGGCTTACCCCTTGCATGTCTTGTTCCAAGTGGCTGCTTTACCTTTTAGGATATAATAGAGAACACAGCAATACAGACAGAGCTGGCAGAATCTGACACCATTTTAAGCTTTTTCTACCCCAGAGCCTCCTGAAGTGTGGATCAGGGCCCTCTGGTGTGGTATGGTGGAACTGCTGGTGGGCCTCAAGAGGTCATTCACATGAAAATCAAAACTAGAGGCCTAATTCAAACCACATTTTTAACAACCATTAAGTGTTGGATAACATTTTTAGACCACATAAAACTGCCATAGGATTAAAACATAGTTTTTGGCATTTATATTTTCTGAAAAATTCTTAAACAGAACTAGTAGCACAGTTCAACTCTTGTTCAATAAACTGGTGGCATTTCAGTTAATATCTTACCAATCTGCTTTCTCCTTGATTTCGAGAATCAGATTGTGGAAAGAATTTGTAGAGTCACAAACGGTGCTTTTATTTTAAAAGAAATCTAGCTACAGAACCCACCTATCACATTCAACTCTTTTTAAAATAATAATTAAAAAAACAGGAGGAAAATGACTACAGCCTCATGTTATGTTTGTGTAAAGGTTTTTGTGGTCCCCAGAAAATTTCCAGGTTCCAAAAAAAGGTCAGTGTACTTTATTTTTGAAAAGATCATCTTGACCTTGAGCCCGAGCTATCATGTTGGTTCATAATGTTGGATTTTAATAAAGCTCTGGAATTCTGGGAGGTAAATCGTGTAAGGTTCTGGTTTATTCAAAAGAATCCTCATTTAAAACACTACCTTAAAAAAGTAGTTTCAATGTTAAAGACAGTAGTAACTTTCAGGATGGAGAATGGGTGGTATTAGCCTACTTCACTGCCATAACTAAAGTAGCAGGTCATTCATTAAAGAAAAAGACAGATAATGACACTATTTTACACACCAGACCTCTGCTAAAAAGAAGCCAATCAGCTTTTCTCATTACTGTCAGATGAAATGGTAGAGGACAGTAATGGGACAGTATGAGGCACAGGAGTAAGAAAAAGAGTGATGCCAGGATTAATCCTGACAAAAGAATAGGTCAGCATTCTCATAGTTGAAAATGAAAAAAACAAACAAAAAACTTTTAAATGCCCTGTGGAAATACCATTTCAAGGTGGAAAAGCTACATGTTGCTTCCTTAAATACAACAGAAGGGGAGCAGGGCAACTATCCCTGGCTGCTGGGTGCGCACTTCACAACAGCACTCACAGGTTGACCGATCACCTAGCATAATATAGCTTGCAGAGGCCCAAGACTATGGCACAAAAGAGGAAACCAGTTGCACAGAAATGCAGGCAGTGGACTTTGCTGAACACAAAGCAAACCATGCTACAGGAAGACGGATAAACTCCCATTCCCTTTGGAAAACAGACTGCAGCTTATATCTTGAGTGTGACTCAGTTTTCAGATTATATTGGTAATTCATGAACAGTAATTTAAGTTTTCACAATGTAGAAAACATTTTGAAATATAATAATTATTTTTATTTTTGTAAAAATAGTGACTTCTTTAATAGGCAGGGTTTAGCTGGAGGCAAAACAATTGTCAAAAAGTAATATCCAGGGTTGGCTTGCATGTTTGTTTGTTGCCTTTTCTTGGCAATTGTGGTAGTTAATACAGGTCTGCCAGGTTATGTGAGAAACACTCTATACAATCAGGAGTGTTACTTAAAAATATAATGGTGACATACAACAGAATGGCTGAATTGTAATTTTTCTGCCTGTACTACTTTTTTTTTCAGACTTCAATTAAATGCATTGGCACAGGTGAAAGTCATTTAAGCTCTGGAAGATGTGTATGACTGCTCTACCAAGCTTTTATCACCAAGCTGAGGAAAATTACCCTGATCTCTAAAAAAAAGTTCGTTCTAACATCACCACAAGCAAGGCTGGAATGTAAGAAACACACTTTTTGCTTAGTTTTTGCTTTGTGATCGACTACCACAGATCAGGGCTGGTTCAAGCCTGCCCCATTGAGATGGGCAGGAAGAAGTGATGCAAAGCCTATATGTTACCTTAACGTTGTAAAATTAATGCACTCACACACTCTCCTCACTGCTGTCAGACTCACTCCTATCTCCTCACATGTGGTTGTCCAGATGGCCGCTATGTTGGTCAATCAAAACAAAGAGCTGGGGCTGAGCACTGTGAGAGAGGGAAACTGGGAGCCAGCTTTCATTTAATGAGAACCTTGACCCATGCTGCCATTGCCAACAGTCAGGACAGAATTCTAATGTTATTCCATATCAATGCTTAGTATACTCATTGTTCTACTTCTCTACTGCCTGGTGGCTTGCAATCACAGTTTTTGGTTGCCACAAGCTTTGCTTTGTTTAGCCTCCAGCTAATGCAGTGATGTCACCGTGATGTTTGTTAGGAAAGGGTCTATGCTTTCAGCTGATTATGATTTGTATCTCTGATCGGTACAAAAAAGCATTTAATTTCCATTAAAAAACACTGACATGATCATTTCATTTTCTCACAGTATTTACCCAGGCTCCAAAAGTAGTCACACTGACGTCGGGTAGGTGTATGATTTCCTTCCCAGTGCTTGGGCAAAGTTCGGTCTTGCAAAAACTTCTGCACATTTGAGTAATTTTTATCCCCACATATTTGGCCATTGGAGCTCTACTTATTGCCAGGGAAACTAAATTTGAAAAGTATCTTAAAAGGATTTGAAGCAAACCATTTCAACCAGAGTCCGACTTTATGCAGTAACTGGACTGGGTCCTCTGGGCTCGTTACCAGTGCCCATGTGCTTGTGTCCAGAATATTCTCCGATAAATGAACCATCCTCATTGAATTCCCCTTCACCGTCTGTGTAGTCGACCAGGCTGTCTCTGCTGATGCCGTCCCCTGCTGTGTCATCTCCATTCAGTGAACACAAGCTGCCGCTCTTCAGTGGCTTCTCCTCGCTGTCACTGCTATCAATGAGAATAAAGAAGGAAGGCTGGGGTCAGTAGTACAGTGCAAAACAAACACATGGTATGAAGCCTCAGGCAGATGCTCTATAGCTACATACATGGCCTTATGATGCTGTTTTGACTTAGTCAATATCTAAAATAACCGATGTCTGCATAAACCAACACACATCTGGGAAGAGCATATATAGACAATTAAGTCCTTGGCTGTATTGAAACACACTTACATACATCACTACAGGCGACAGGCAGGGAAGGATGCAGTGGCTGCAGACAGGGGTGCCGAAAAGGGGGGGAAAGTAGAAGAATTCTATGATTGACAGTGGCCCAGAGAGGCCCCTAATACAATTTATGATACGGACACAAAATTATTGCACTCAGTAATAAACTTACAGTTAAACGTATATTTTATATAAAATGTATTGGTAAAACTAAGTTTATATGTTTTGCAAAACATTCAACCCCCCTCCCCCTGTAGACTCAACGTAAAATGGTTTGGTTCACCCGCTCTATCAGACAGCCTGCAGAGGAACCTTTCACAGACAGCAGTGGAGGCAGAGACGGCAAGATGCCTCAAAAATTGGGAGCAAGTAGCGAAATGAAAAACAACTCACACAGGAGAAGGAAGCAAAGGATCAACAGTATGTCACCCAGTTCTAGGTGGGTCTGTTAGTGGTTCATGTGATGGAAAGTTCTGGAACATCAGCCTGTTGTCTGTTCCTAACTTTGTCCATAGTTTATGGGCTAGCACACTTTTCTCCCCATATTAGCTCATATTTCTGAAAAAAAAAACTGGACATTTCACTGTTGTTTAAGTGAAATAATCAATGCAGGCAAACGTTTAACAAGTTGCTCTGCCCGAAGTCCATCAGTTTAAAAAAAATACATAAAAAAAAAAAAAAGGAGCAGCAGCTGTCTGTCAGTCCCCCTGTCCCACCTCAACTCAACTTTATTTACAAAACATTTAAAAACAACCACAGCTGAGACAAAGTGCTGCACATAAATAATCAAGACATAAAACAATTTAAAATGGGGGTGGCGCTGGTGAGCAGCAATGGAGTAAGACGCGCTTTTTAGAGCTCCTGCAGATCCTCTTTTAATGTCAGAATCATACGCTCCTAGCACATTTGAAACCAAGGTAAAGATCTTTTGACACATCCTATGTTTCTGCGCCTAAGATAAACATGACAATTTGTAAGTGGATGGCGGCGAACCTCCGAAAATACAATTGCGATGGACCGACTAGCACCAGGCCTAGTGCGGCTAACAACTCCTTGGTGAAAAGTTCACCAAGGAGTCTGCGTGGGAGTGGCCCCACGCAGACTCCACCCTCACCTGAGAGAGCAGCCATCGACATTGAGCCAATTAAAGCTGATATTATCTCCGCCCTGAGGAAAGACTTGCCATCCGTCATAAGAGAGGAGCTGAAAAGTGCTTTGGCTGATGATTTTGAATCGATAAAGGCGGAGATTCAGGCAATGAGGACGGAGCTAGCCTCTAACATAACCGCGGTAAATGCAGATATGGATCAGAGATGGGCACTCGAGTTAAAGACTCGTACTCGAGTGGCACTCGAGTCGCATTTTTGGAGACTCCAGACTTGACTCGTACTCGACCCTGAAAGACTCGGGAATTGACTCGACTCGAGATCAAAGACTCGTGGGCAATCTTAATTTTATGGAGGGTTTTTTGAGTGTGCTGGGAGCGTTTGTCCCTCTCTTACCTCGCCTCGCTTTTCTCCCTCTCCGCGGCCCCTTCCAAACCTCGTAAATTTGCTGTCGTTAAGACAGGAAGTCACTGTGTGGGGAATCCGGAAGGTTCAAAATAAAATACGATTCACGGACTCTCGAATGTAAATTTCCTCAGTTGTTTGTCATTACGTCAAAACCGGAAGGTCAGCAGTCGGTCTGAGGGTCCTAGAGACAGCACGACACCATGGACGAAGAAAAGCGCACGGTAGAGGTACAGAAATATATAACACTGCATACATTACACAAAACATATTTTCTGCACGGCTATAGGTGGACAGAAGTTGAATAATTCACGAAGCTGTGTGGTTGGGACCAGCAAAGGACCTTAGAGAAGCGAAGTGAGGTGTTGTTTATTTCTTTTCTCAGTCTATAACATGTTTTATGAGCGCGTGACATCGCTATTCTCGAGAGCCTGTGTCTCTTTGGGGATCAGCCCTCCCCCTACGCCGCGGCTCTGCTCTGCACCTTCAGTGGGTCTGTCGGGGCAAAACCGCGCTGCGCGGCTTTCGGGGAATTTGAGGTTCCGTCCCACCCACATATCAGTCATCAGTCAGACAGTCATCATCAGCCATCAAGGCAAGCACAAATGCTCCCCCGCCAGCTTTGCTACCCTTTATATTGACCTACTGCTACACAAACTTCCAACAGCACGGCTACCACCTCTCACTATTTTATTGTATTGCTAAATGCCATATAGTTTCTTTTTGGCTGCTCATGGCCAGTTTGTTTTGCATCTGACCATGGCATGCATGTGCATAGCAGAAACTTTTTCAGGGAGATAAAAGAAAGTCTGAATAGAAATGTGGATAAATTGTATATTTGCCAGAGGCTACATCATATATATATATACATATATATGTGTATGTATGTGTATATATATATATATATATATATATATATATATATATGTGTGTGTGTGTATGTATGTATGTATATATATATATATATATATATATATATATATATATATATATAGATATATATATATAGATATATGTATGTATATATGTGTGTGTAAAGACTCGTGACTCGACTTGGACTCTAGATCAAAGACTCGTGACTCGTCAAGTCTTGCCCCTCAAAGACTCGAGAATTGACTCGACTCGAGGTCAAAGACTCGTGACTCGACTCGGACTCTAAATCAGAGACTCGTGGACATCTCTGATATGGATCGGGTGAAAGCCAAAGTAAAGGACATGGAGGAAGGCTTATCGACATGGTCAGATGAGGTAGTGTCAGTGCAAACTATCGTGACAGATCTCCAGAAGCTGGTAGAGGAGTTGAAGGGAATATGTGACGATTTGGAGGGCAGGATGTGAAGAGGGAACATACGAATCACCGGCGTTAATGAACTGGCGGGACTGAGTTCACCCTCTGCTGTTTCTAAACTCCTGAAGGAGGTTCTCCACCCGGAGAGAGAGGTGCAGTTGGAACGATCGCATTGGAAGCCTGGGGATAAACCTTGAGTCATCGTTGCCAAGATGCACAACGAGGGAGACGCGCAAGACATCCTGAGGAAAGCCCGAGACCGTGGAGGTCAACTTAATTACAACGGAAAGCCAATCGCTATCTTCCCGGACTTCACGGCTAGTGTTGCGAGGGCGAGAACAGCTTTTACGGATGTCAGGAAGATGCTTCGAGGGAGACGTGATGTTCGCTTTGGTATTCTGTTCCCTGCTCGGCTCCACATTTCATGCAAAAATTAGGAAAAAGAGTTCTTGGACCCCGGTAAAGCCATGGAGTACATGAAGCAGGAGGTTGTGTCCGTTCGAGAGATGCATACTGAGTAACTGGACTTTTCTCCTTAGGTTCACTTCCAGGTAAGGTAATTTACCAGAGCTATTAAGGTGCGTTCACACCGCAAGCGACCCAGCTACCAAAATTGCGTCGCCCACTGACATAGCGTCTCGCGTCCATAAATACCTCATTTTGGTCGTCGGCCGTCGCTCGGTGACTTCACGTGCATTTGAGTTTCACCGCGATCATATCATATATCATATAATAGGATGTATAAGCAGACATTATTAGGGCCCGAGCCGACATATCGGCGAAGGCCCTATTGTAATCTTAAGGACTAAAATTGTTCTCCCGCCACTTTAACCCCAAATTGCATGCCTTCAACTTGAGATAAACGCGTACGCGCCTATCCCCAAAGTTCAGTCACGGCGAAAAATGTATGAATCCAGTGTTTGCACAAAAAAAAAAAAAATTGCGCCACAGCGCCCCCTACTGGCCTTAAACTGCAGCCCATCTTGCTACTTTCACGGATCGACCTGAAATTTTTCGGGCATAACTATCATGCCCGGACCTGCAAAAAAGTCTCTTGCCCCCACCGTCAATTCTGTACAGGAAGTTCGTAAATTCGCGTTGAAAATCGCATTTCGGTGATTTGCACGTTATGTATTTGAACGGACTCCTCCTAGGTTTTTTATCGGATCAACTCCAGATTTGGATTGTGTATACTAGACACATTCAGGATGGAAAGTTATTAAAACAATTTTCGTAGGTCAATGGGCGTGGCCAGAAACCACGCCCAAATTTGGTGAATTTTTCACTAACTCCGATTTGCACAACATTTTTTGGGCATAACCCCCAGGCCAAGACAATCACAAACATATAAATTGTCATAGGGAATTCCAAACAGGAAGTTTGTAAATTAACGTTGAATTTCCAATTTCCGCGATTCTAAGGCTCGCATTTGAATGAACTCCTCCTAGGTTTTTTATCGGATCATTCCAGATTTGGATTGTGTATACTAGACACATTGATGATGAAAAGTTATTAAAAGACATTTCGTAGGTCAATGGGCGTGGCCAGGAAGGAGGCCCAAAGTTGACCATTTTTGGAAAACATGTAAACCTTAATAACTCTCTTGTACAATGTTAGATCCGGACCAAAACATGTACACATGTTCACTGTCCCTGCCTGAGTTAATCTTTATGCTTTGTTTCACTCTCAAATATAGCGCCCCTGCTGGTAACAGGAAGTCTGATGTATTACTCTATCATTAAAATCTCCTCTGTTTTTCAACATATTTTTTTCAAATACTCTCAGAAAGGGTCTTAACACCTTCATGAAGCATCAGTGTTGAGGTCGTGTCCTGAGGTGAAAAGGTGTGGCGATGGCGGAGCCTCAAACTTCACTGATGGCCATGAACCTGGAAATCACACTAACTCCTTCATTTAAGGTCCAATCTGCTTCAAAATTCACAAACATGATCAAGGTCCAACTCCTAACACATCTATAAGCTCAATTCTCTGCTACTGCAATCGCACCAAGCTCTAGAAATTACATTAATTACATACAATATGCATGTTATAAATGATCCAATCTACCCCAAATTCAACACACATGATCACAGTTCGACTCTGCACTTTTTCTTTTTGGTTCCCTGCCAAGAAGGTCATGTTTTTGGGAGAGTTGTTGTCTGTCTGTAAGTCTGTCTGTCCGTCTGTCAGTCTGTGAACAAAATAACTCAAAAGGTAATGGGTGGATTTGGATGAAATTTTCAGGAAATGTTCAGCATGGGAAAAGGAAGAACTGCTTCAATTTTGTTGTTGATCCAGATCAGCATCTGGCTACCATGGCAAAAGAAGTTATTTTTGTGAATAACTACAGAACTAAAATAGATATCATTATGAATCCACTTGCCAATGGTATGTTTTCATGGTCAAAGAATCTAAATATTTAGATGAAAAAAGGTAGGACTAATATTTATGTTACAAATCACAATATGGCTCAAGACTTTTGCGCTGCCGGAGGTTCCAATGCTTCGCAACAGCAGCATTTGGAGGAAGCAATATGCGGCGGTAGTGGCAGGGCCCAACGGGCGCATGGGGGGCGAGGGCCTGATCATCGCCGCTTGCGGTTTTAATTCCAGGTGTATCCTTTTCATTCACTTATCAAACACAAAACACTGCAGCTGATGCCCTGCAGCAGCATTATCTGTGAGTTTACCACGGTCCGTCTAGGCGGAACTAATGTCCTCACTGACATTAGTTCCGCCTAGATGGAACTCATCCGCCCTGTAGTCCGGATGAATAACTGTTAGTCTAGGGTACCGTCACATGTACACACTGCTGATCGGCTGATGCTGCACAGTCACACACGACATCACCTGAATAGATCAACTTTTTTTAACTTTGACATCGCGTGACGAGTGAAGTGATCATCTTGTACGCGGCCATCGCATTACGGGTGGGTTAGCCCCGCCCCATTGCGGCTGTACATTGACTTTGAACGCAGAGTGATCGCCGAGGTAGTACAAGTAGCGTCCGGTGTGAACGCACCTTTAGAGTGTTGGTTATATCAGTTTTATGTGGTGAATTAGATCAGAAAATAAGATTTGTTTAAATCTCTGCCATGAAAATTGTGTGGAAATCTATGTAACTTTGATCTACGTATGATTGTCGGGCAGATTAGACTGTAAATATGTAAAGACAAAGGGGTAGGATTAGAAAAGTCTTCTGACTTCATCCTACACCCTTTCAGACAAGGTATAAAGATTTATGTTATGTCTTTCACTTGTTCGAATAAACAAATAAATGAAATGAAAAGAAATTGTCTATCTAGAGGAGAAAGGGTTATCTCCATTTTTTTTTTAAGGCAGATCGCTGTCAGCTCTAACATGAGCCCACATTTGTTATCTCACATATCTGTAGTATTATGTTTATGGTAAACAGATTTCTTTAAATTTGCTGGATAGGTATGAATCTTTGAGAGTTTCTGTAGGAGCCTCAGAAGCTTCTGATAACTTTATGCTGCTTGGTATTTCATCCAAGCACAGGTGGCTGGCTTCTGCTAGACTACACTTAGCTGCCTGTTTTGACTTGCAGCCGGGGTCAATGACCCAAGACATTGTTTGGACAATGGTGTCAACAAAGTTCCTTGCCACACCATTAGTTTTGTTAAGTTCGGACTTTATTTTTCCGACTGTTCCTTTGGGAATTTTATGTTTACGAGTCCTCCATTACATTCCTGAATGATAGATGAATATGTGAATGTCATCAAAAACACGCCGCCGACTACTTCTATAACTCGCTATACACTATTATGAGGTACAACTGTATATGAAGGTTTTCAGAGTGTCCTTTGTTTATTTAGTTCTGTTTGTTCCCCCACTTCACGTCTTCATCTCCACCTCCAATATGCTTATGAGTGCACAAATTAGTACGGTTGCCATCTCCTCCTACTGGTCACACCATGGGTTTACTTGAGGTAATAAGTTATAATGTCAAGGGTCTCCATAGCCCAATCAAGAGAAGGAAAAGTTCTTGGTCAACTTAAAAGACTCAGATGCCAAATAGCATTCTTACAGGAGACACATCTCTCAGATTTAGAGCACAAGAAACTTAAAAAATCATAGGCCAATAAAGTGTACTTTCATCATATCAATCTGGTAGAAAAACAGTGGTGATCTAATATATCACTCCTTCGTGACAAAGACTTTATTACTTTTGTGACTATGGAACTTGATTTTTATTTAGACACAAATACTAATCCTGAAACACCCCCCCTCATTTTGTGGGACTGTGCCAAGGCTTTTCTAAGGGGCCGTATAATCTTTTATTCAAGCGCGAAGAAAAAACAGACTGAGGCGAAACATATTGAAGTAGAGGATCGAATAAAGCGGCTTGAACAACAGCATAAGAAATCACGTGATACAATGCTACTCAACGCCCTTAAACAAGCTCAAAGAGAACTGAATTGCCTGTTCATGGAAAAAATTGAAGTCAGCTTGAGATTTATTAACCAAAAATACTATGAGAATGGTAATAGAGCAAGCAGATTGTTAGCATTACGGCTTAAGAAACAACAAGCATCTAATATTGTCACAAATTAAAATCAGACAACACAGCGATTACTTAACCAGATGAGATATCTAAATCGTTTGCTCAGTTTTATGAATCCTTGTACAGAGACACTGATACCTTTTACAGATGAAGGTGAATTGGCAGGTTTCTCAAAGGATGTGGGATTAACTGAATTATCCGAATCAATGGCTGAGGAACTGGACGTGCCTATCAGACTATCTGAAATACAAGAGGCTATTTCAGCTTTAAAGAATAATAAGAGCCCTGGTCCGGATGGATCTACTAACAAATCCTATAACACATTTAAAGAGAAAGTAGCAACTCTTTTTGTTTTAAATACATACCACTATGCCTTACAGTCTGGGACTATGGCTCCATCCTGGCATGAAGCGATGATTGTAGTGATACACAAAGACGGTAAAGACCCCTCAAAACGTCAGTCACACAGGCTGATCTCACTTTTAAATACGGACTTGCGCATATTTACAGCCATATTGGCTGTCAAATGTCTTTTCAGGTTACAAAGTAAATGTAGACAAAACCATGGCTATGGATATTGAGTGTGGAGTGCTCCAGAGTGGCTTTAGCTGGCCAAAAGATGGTATCAAATATTTAGGAATCCATATTCCCCAAACATTAGATAAATTGTTAGATGCTAATTACAAGAACATGATACAAAATATTAGCAGTGATCTAGAACGATGGTCAACACTTCCTCTGTCTCTGGTAGAACGTATAGAAAGTGTACGCATTAATGCGTTGCCTAAATTGCTGTATTTATTTCAGATGCTTCCAATGAATATACCCACTGCTATATTTAATAAATTAGACAAATTAATCACAAAGTTCATATGGCAAGATAGAAGGCCTAGAGTTAGACTAAAAACATTGCAATTACCACAAATATTAGGTGGCCTCAAAGTACCAAATTTAAAATATTACTTCTGGGCAGCTCAGCTCAGACCTTTGATAGGGTGGCTTCAGGACTTATCAAGCATGCGATGGCTGGACCTGGAGAATAGTCTAAGCTCAAGATCCCTGAAAACCTTATTGTTCCTGTACGTTCCCTTAAAGCTGGGGTTGGCGATTTTGGAGAACTAGCTGTCTGTCTCTAGCCTGAAGGGGGCGGTAATGCTCCAAAATGATGGATGCCAACCACTGAAGAAGAAGAAGTCTCGCGAGAACTGCCACCTGCAGTAGCATGGACGGCAGTTCTCGCGAGATTAGAGCCAACAGCGGAACAAACTTAGAAAAACAGAGTTTATTTTAGATTTCTTGTACATCTGTCTTAAATGTGAGGGATACTGGAGCTTGGTTGGTGTTGTGGGACGGCTCGTAGCGGACTTCCCTTATTTTCAAAGACAAAACTTGAAAGGTAAGCATTCTCCAGCGGAAATTACTGAAATTACCAAAGACAATTTCCACATTAAGTCAAATTGGACATTTGTCTTAAATGTGAGGGATACTGGAGCTTGGTTGGTGTTGTGGGACGGCTCGTAGCGGACTTCCCTTATTTTCAAAGACAAAACTTGAAAGGTAAGCATTCTCCAGCGGAGTCTGTTCCCTACACGCTACATGCTACATGCTACACGCACTGTCGGTGCACGCCGGGAAAATGCACGCGCAGCAGGCACGCAGAATGGCGACGGGATTTGATTGGTGTAAAAAAAGGTATCCCTGCAAGATTATTGGTTGGTGTTTTCCCTGTTTTACTCCTGCTGTAGATAGCGGATATTTTTTGCTCTGTTTTAAGAACACATTATGAGTTGATAACCATCGGGTCATAAAGACCATTTTAACCAGTATTACAAAAAGTGTATCTAAATCAGATCGCCAACCCCAGCTTTAAAGGATGTCCAGATCGGTGACTGGACCAGAAATACCCTAAGAATTTGGGAAAAGATTAAATTGTCACTGAAATTACCAAAGACAATTTCCACATTAAGTCAAATTGGACATTTGCCAGGCTTCAGACCTTCTATGCTGTACGTAGGTTTTAAGAAATGGGCAGGGCATGGTCTGGTACATATACACCAGCTTCATAAAGATGCTTCTTTCAAATCCTTTGAACAACTTAAGAATGAATTCTAGCTCCCCAATACAGATTTTTTTCCACTCTCTGCAGTTAAGGAGTTTCCGAATGAAACATAAAGAATGGACTCTAATTATAGAACCTACTCCAATTGAAAAGTTTCTGATTAAGGTCCAGACAGAGGTGTGTGTGTGTGTGTGTGTGTGTGGGGGGGGCACGTCAGCCATCTACACCAGATAATCCTGGATGCCACCCTGAGCAATACTAGCCATATAAAAAGATGGTGGGAGGCGGAGATGAAAGCGAATATACAGCAAGAGGAATGGGAGAAGATGTGTGGGGATGCACATACTGTGACTAATTCCAGTGTGTGGAGAGAATTTAAATGGAAGTTGTTGATAAGGTTTTTTCGCACTCTAGTAATTGTTGGAAAAATGGACCATAAATCTTCAAATATATGTTGGAGAAAAAGTAGTATGTACACAGGCAATCATACCCATATATTCTGGGCATACCCAAAATTGACACATTTTGGAAAGTAGTGTATGAAACATTTTAAAAAGTTTTCCATAGAGACTTTCCAATGAAACCACAGGTGGCATTACTGAGTGCAATTTCAGCAAACTTTGTGAACAGTGGAGACATATTTGTTGCAAATTTTGCTAACAGCCACTGCTAAATGTATAACAGTTAGATGGTTAAAGCCTGACCCACTGGCCTATAATATACAGCTTGAAAAAATTTGGGAAATTTTCCATTTGAAAAAGATTACATATTCCCTAAGACTTAAGAGCCATAGATTTGCTAGCAGTAGAGACCTGTTACCACATTATTGATGCAGTGACTTTATTTTTTCAATACATTCTTGCCATGATCTGATACACACGCTGTGGAACCGACTGACAGTTGTGGTAGTGGTTAGGATGTGCATATAATAAAAATAAAAGTACTTTGTACCAGATGTTATTTTTGGTTGTTGAGTAAATAAAGAATAAGTTAAAAAAAAAAAAACAATTTAAAACAATAGTCAAAATCAAAAGGTATAGACACTAAAAAAGCTGTTTCATTGTTATTAAAACAATTTAAAAAAACAATAAAACAAGTAACTAAAAGCAAACCATAAAACACTAAAATAGAAGCAGAGTCTCATGTTGGGTTAAAAGCCAAGGAATAAAAATGAGTTTTAAGGTGAGTTTTAAAAATCGATCCCTGTGGAACCCCATATGGCAGTGGTGCAGAGCGAGACTCAAAATCACCAAGGCTCACACTCATGCTTTTATCAGCCAGATAAGATCTGAACCAGTCCAGTGCAGTACCACAGATACCCACTTGGTGATGTAGCTGAGCTGAAAAGGTATTGTGGTCCACAGTATCAAAGGCTGCAGTTAGGTCCAGCAAAACAAGAATAACATAATTACCAGAGTCATTTGCCAGGAGGATGTCATTGAAGACTCTTAACATTGCTGACTCTGTACTATGAAGAGTTTTGAAGACAGACTGAAAGACCTCAAGGACACCATGCTTATCCAGAAATGCCTTTAAATGAGCATAGACAACCTTCTCTAAAATTTTAGAAAATAAAAGGAAGCTTGGAGATGGGCCGAAAATTGGCTAGAACACTTTGATCAAGGCTAGGTTTCCGAAGTAGAGGCTGCACCTCTGCATGTTTAAAGCTTTGAGGAACAACACCAGAAGAAAGACTGCTGTTAATGATTGCCAGTACCGACTGCCCTAAACCTGTTTAAACAGGCTAGGAGTGACAGCATCATAGGGAGAACCTGATGGCTTAATTGGCCAAAGCAGGTCTTCCAAGAACAACAGCGACACAGGCTCAAACTTATAAAGAGCTGTAGAACAAGGAACAGGGTCAGAGAGGTCAGACACAGATGTTGAAATAAGAGACCTTGCAGATTCAACCTTATCAAGAAAAAAGTACAGGAAGCTATTGAACATTTCAGAAGATGCCTCCAAGCATGTTATTTCTCTTCTCAAACTGGAGAAAATTAAATTCTCACTAAGAGGCTCCGCTGATAAATTCATATAACTTGGAGACCACTGATTGATTATGTTGACAGACTTCCTGCAAACTCATTTTCCGGAGAGTCAACATAATTATGCACATTCTTGTGCCTGCCTGCCACACAGCCACATTTATTCCTTGTTAGAGTGGTTTAGGAATGTAGGTGTAAACACAGGGGTCCAGCTGGTCCCTGGTTCTTGTTGTTTTGTTGAGGCCCCAGAGCGTTTGTTGAAACTTCCTAGGCGTGTGTGGCTATTTATATGTTTACATACTGTATGTGCATAAACGTATGAGCAGGTACATGATGTGTATGTGCATATATATGCCTTTTTGCCTCATATTATGCACACTATTTCGTGCTCATTTAACATATGAGTATATACAGATCTGATCAAAATCTTAAGACCAGGTGAAAAATTGCTAGAATATGCATTTTGCACATTTGGACCTTAATGAGGTTTTAATTAGAGCTACAATATGCAAAAGCAAGAAGGGGGAGTGTGACAAAAAGCATTTTGAAAAAGTAATTTATTGAAAACAACAAGTAAACTGAAAAAAGTTTTCTCAGTAGGACTCAGTAATGAGTAGCTCCACCGTAATCACTTCAAAAGTTTGTTTGGGCATGCTTGATGCAAGTGTTTCCAGGAAGATTTTGGGAACATTGCTCCAAGTGGTGAAGATGGCTTCAGGAAGGGCATCAACTGTCCGGAACTGGTGGCCATTTTTATAAACTTCTCTTGCCATCCATCCCAAATGTTTTCTATGGGATTTAAATCAGGGGAACATGCGGGATGGTCCAAAAGAGTGATGTTATTCTTCCAGAAGAAGTCCTTCGTCAAGCAAGCATTGTGAACTGCAGCGTTGTCCTGTTGAAAAACCCAGATGTTACCACACAGACGAGGGCCCTCAGTCATGAGGGATGCCCGCTGCAACATCTGCACGTAAACAGCCGCCGTTTGACGACCCTGCACCACCTGAAGCTCCAGTGTTCCACTGAATGAAAAAGCACCCCAGATCATGATGGACCCCCCTCCACTGTGCCGGGAAGAAAACATCTCAGGTGGGATCTCCTTTCCATGCCAGTAACGTTGGATGCCATCTGGACCGTCAAGGTTAAATTTTTTCTCATCAGAGAATAAAACTTTTTTTCCACCTTTCAATGTCCCATGTTTGATGCTCCCTGGCAAAGTCTAAACGGGCAGTTTTGTGGCGTTGAGGGAGACGAGGTCTTTGAATTAGTTTTTTGTTTTTGAAACCCTTTTCCCACAGATGCCGTCTGATGGTTATTGTGCTGCATTCGGCACCAGTAAGGGCCTGTGTCTTGACGGATATCAAATTGGATGCTCTGGCTCAGCGCAGGTGTAATTTTTTGGGGTCTACCACTCGACTTTTTTGTTCCATAATACTCAGGATCTTTCAAAAAATTTAGAATGACTGTCCTACTGGGTCCAACCTCAACAGTAATGGCACGTTGCGAGAGGCCTTGCTTATGCAACTCGACAATCCGACCACTTTCAAGAAGAGAGAGCTTCTTAGGTTTAGCCATCAGGAGGGCATGACCGTGTGAATGCCTGACAGAAAATGAAAATTTTGAGCAGATTTTGGCTTTAATAGCCTGTGGTCTTAAACTTTTGATCAGGTGATGAACAACCTATTTCCGTTTTTTTCTTTTTTTTAATAACAACTTCCAAATGTTTTTTGTTGCACTCGCCCTTCTTGCTTTTGCGTATTGTAGCTCTATTTAAAACCTCATTAAGGTCCAAATGTGCAAAGTGCATATTCTAGCAATTTTTCAACTGGTCTTAAGATTTTGATCAGGTCTGTATGTGTATGCATATTGCTATTGATGTAATTTCCTTGATATCTTGATTATGAAAGAGAACTGAGTGGGGTTTGGTTCAGGGGTGGGAAGAAATGTATTATACTCTTCCTGATTGCACTTTAATAATGTCTCTCAAAAAAAAGGCAATTTCAAAACTCTTCAGAACCAGCGTTGGAAATTGCAATAGTGTAGTGAGAAAGAAGTTGGGTGGGAGCTTTGTGAGTTAACGGGCATGTGTGTGGAGGGGAAGGGGCTGAGACTGACCAAAGAGCGAGGGAAAAGGTGGGCAACAGCTAATTAACATGAGGCTCATGAGGCTCCATTTGTGCTAGGTCTATAAACAGGGAGCGTTCAAACTTAAAGTGTAGGTGTTCTTATCTAACACTGTCCTAACTGAAAATGAGTGTATGATGTCAAGTTGCATCATGCAGCATTGCACACTTGCTGTTCACTTTGCATTCTTAAAAAAATGTACTATCCTTGCCCTTTTCCCCCTGTATACAGTACATCAAGTGCTTTGACAGTACAGCTGACAAAATACACATGGTGTACTTTTTATTGACGGGGGGGGGGGGGGGGGGGGGGGGGTCAAACACTCATCAATGCACAGCTTTCTGTTTGTCAAACAAAGTTTCTCCCTTACCCCTATTTTATAATGGCCGCAAAGTGTTCTGATGTGTAGTGCAGGTGTCATCTCTAATTTAGTCCTGACGCATTTGTCCTTTTTATGCCTTGAGTTCATGCCGTTTAAATATCAAAAGAACATCTATCTATACACTATACTGCCAAAAGTAATCGCTCACCTGCCTTGACTCACATATGAACTTAGGTGACATCACATTCCTAATCCATAGGATTCACGATGACACTGGTTCACCCTTTGCAGCTAAAACAGCTTAAACTCTCCTGGGAAAGTTGAGGAGTGTTTATGGGAATTTTTGACCATTCTTCCAGAAGTGCATTTGTGAGGTCACACACTGATGTTGGACGAGAAGGCCTGGCTCTCATCTCCACTCGAATTCATCCCAAAGGTGTTCTATCAGGTTGGGGACAGGACTCTGTGCAGGCCAGTGAAGTTCATCTACACCAGACTCTGTCATCCAGGTCTTTATGAACCTGCTTTGTGCACTGGTGCACAGTCATGTTGGAAGAGGAAGGGGCCAGCTCCAAACTGTTCCCACAAAGTTGAGAGCATGGAATTGTCCAAAATGTCTTATGCTGAAGCACTCAGAGTTCCTTTCACTGGAACTACGGGGCCAAGTCCAATTCCTTAAAAACAACTCTCCACCATAATCTCCCCTCCACCAAACTTTACACCTGGCACAAACAAATGGTAAATGGAATGGTGAATGGACTTGAGCATATATGGCGCTTTTCTAGTCTTTGACTACTCAAAGCTGCTTTACGCCGCAGGTCACACCTACACGCCCTTTAATGCCCATTTACACGCCACTGACGTAGCAGTTTGGGGTTAAGTGTCTTGCCCAAGGACACATCGCCATGTGCCGCCTGGATCTGGGCTCGAACCTGCAACATCCCGATCACTGACTAAGCACACTATCCAACTGTGCCACCGACACCCGACAGTCCGACAAGTACCATTCTCCTGCCAACCATCGAACCTGGACTTGTCCATCAGATTGCCAGATGGAGAAGCACGATTTGTCACTCCAGAGAACACATCTCCACTGCTCTAGAGTCAAATGAGTATATACTTTACACTTAACACTGAAAATATCTGCGGGGTGAAGCACAATCTTATTTATTGTACAACAGGTCCAGAAAACTCTTATGCAGTATGGTTTGAGGAGCCGCATGCGACAGACAGAAGGAGGCTCAGAGGATAGCATGGTGGCTACTCCGAGTCCATCACAGATGGACACTGCAGCCGAGATAACAACCAAATACTGCTACAGGGCATCGCTTCAGATATGATTGAAAGTCGGCATGGATGCAGTTCAGGCAGTGGTGGATAAACTGGGAGCTGAAGTAACGGAAGCTGAGAATCAAATATCAGCCCTGGAAGATAAAAGTCACAGCCTGGAGGTTACAATCGGCACAGCAGCCAAAACCATCACCCAGCTGCAGGAGAAAGTAACTTACCTCGAGGATGCGGGCGTAATAACATCCGTGTTGTTGGGCTGGGAGGAAGGCGAAGAAGATCAAGACATGAAGAGGCTAGATAAATCAAGAGTCACTAATGCGAGATTGGTGCATAAATCAAAAATAAGCTTGGTTTAGTTGATGTCTGGAGACTTCTTCATCTCAGAGAAAGAGAGTATACCTTCTTTTCCAACCAACACTCTTTGTACTCAATGATAGATTATTTCCTCCTATCTAAACAGTTAGTTAGTGCAGTTATAACTACTTCAATTGGTAATACTGTACTATCAGACCATGCACCAGTTGAAGTGGTATTGGGGTCTAAAACTGAGTCTGAAACCTCTCAAGGCTGTTGGAGACTCAACACCTCTTTGCTTAAAAATGAAGAATAATTTAATTTGATTTAAAAAACTAGATTCTCGAGTATCAGCTTCCAATCCTGGACTAGTATGGGATGCATTTCAAGCTTATTTGAGGGGTCGCTTTATTCAACACAGTTCTTATTTGAAAAAAAAAACCAGCCATTTGACTAGTTGAATTGGAAAAGGAAATAAAGAACATTGAAAATAGAAATGCCTCCCACCTAGATCCAGTAGTTCTCACCCAGTTAAGCAAATTGAAAATTCAACTAAACTCTGTACTTCAGAGAAAGACTGAAATTACATTATTTCAATGTAGACAGCTGGAAGGTTCCTAGCACAAAGAGTAAAACAACAGTTTAACCGCACGTTAATAAACTCTGTGGAGAATGAAAATGGGGCCTTAGTGACAGACAGGGGAAAAATTAATGAATCATTTAAGACATTTTACCAAAAATTATATACTTCACAAAGTGGGATAGATGAAGAGAAAATAGATAGGTTCTTGTCCCAGGTGGACCTACCAATCCTGTCTGGGGAAAAGCAAAAGAAGATTGGTGGAGAGCCCACTTCGGAAGAGGTTCAACAAGCAGAAAATGAGCTCTGGGAAGGCTCCTGGAAATGATGGGCTCCTGACAGATTTTTATAAAGAATTTGTGGACCTGCTAGCGCCGATACTAGTGACAGTATTTCGAGGTGCAATTAAAAGGGGTAATATGCCAGAAAGTATGCAATCCCTGATACATAAGAAAGGCAAAAATCCACAATGATAATAATAATAATACATTTTATTTGGAGGCGCCTTTCAATACAATAGTGTGTAAGTTATCATCCAGTGTCTCTGATAAACATAGATGCCAAAATACTGGCCAAGGTATTAGACATGAGGTTGGAGACGCATCTACCCATCCTGATTCATCCTGATCAGGGAGGATTTATTCGAGGTAGGTCTTCAGCAGACAATGTGTGTAGACTACTACATTTAATTTGGCAGCCGAGAAATTGCCCTGAACCCATGGTTGCTTTCTCTTTAGAGACAGTGAAAGCTTTTGACCGAGTTGAGTGGACTTATTTGATTAGAATTCTATACAGGTTTGGATTAGGCCCTTCCTTCCAAAATTTGGCTAGACTTCTATGCTGTAGCCCCAAGGCCTCAGTGTTGATATATGGGAACATGTCATCTTGTTTCCACCCACACCGGGGTACAAGGCAGGGCTGTCCCCTGAGTCCTTTACTTTTTGCATTGGCGCTGGAACTGTGAGCAGCTGCCAATATGAGCAATTCCACAATTAAGATATTTTAGCTGGTACGATAGAACACAAACTATTTTTGTATGCGGATCATATAGTATTTTGTTGGTGACCTCAAACCCAGAAACAGCTGTCCCTCAAATTCTGTCTAACTGAAACATTCTTTGATTTCAGGCAGCAAAATAAATTGGGGAAAATAAGAGGCAATGCACCTTTAAAGTCTATGTCCACCAAGTATTAGACAGAACTGGCAGATCAGATGGCTCCCTTCACATTTGGTGTACCGAGGGACACAATTGACTCCAGGCTTAAAGGATAATATGACAGAAAACTTCCCCTGCTATCCAACTTCCCCCTGCTATTGAAAATTAAGAACATGTTACGGAACTGGGCTAGATTAGGTTTCACTCTTTTGGGTAGGATAAATGTACTGAAAATGATTATTCCACAAATAAACTATATTTTACATTTATTACCCATAAACCCCTCTCCCGCTTTACTTAAAATATTCAATGCAGCAGTGGATTTTTTCTTATGGTTAAGGTAAAAAGCCTAGTTTAAATAGAATTGAGATGAGTGCTGCAACTGAAGATGGAGGTCTTAACCTACCAAGACTGGATTGGTACCACTTACTTTTTTCTCTTAATCAGCTTGCCAAAGTAGATAATGCAGAGAACCACGCTCCAGGCTGGGACCTGATTGTAAAGGAGCTTACAGAGCCCATTCCATTGCAGGCTTTTATGTCAAAGACTGGAGGTGAAACCCCTTTCAGAAATCCATTGCTGTTGTTTGTTAGAGAAACCTGGTAAAGGTCACTGGTATTACTGGCCTTGACCCTTTTCTTTACTGAACAGTCACCTCTTTGGCATAAAAAAAAAAAAAACAGTTGAAAGTGGAGAAAAAAACTCTGTTCTGGAAATCATGGGTGGTGGAAGGGATTATCTATGTTGGAGATATTTTTGAGAGTGATAACTTGATGTTCTTTCAGCAGTTGGCATCTAAATACAAACTTCCTAAACAGGATTTTTAAAAATAATTAAGAAGTTGTATTTAGCAACAACCCCCCCCCCCCGCCTTTTCAATCTGAGCTATAAAAATTAGTGCAGGATAATCGGGGGCTAAGGGTAAGGCATCTAAATATTACAGCTCTATGAGAAAATCTCACCCACCTGAACTTGAAGCTCTTAAGAGAACGCAGGAGATGGATTTAGACACTGGAAATCTAAAAATGTAATTAAATTCGACAAACAGCTGGGTTAAAAGCCATTCTAAAAAAGTGTTTTTTTAGTTTAGATTTAAAAAGACCAAAGTCAGTCATGGTGCGGATGTCTGGGGGCAGCTTGTTCCACAATGTAGGGGCAACAACAGCAAAAGAACAGTCCCCCCCACTGTTTATATCTCGACCTTGGAACATCCAAAAGGAACTGGCCAGAAGAACACAGGGCCCTCGTATGGCTGCGTAAAGTTGAAATCTCTGGGGGCATTGCAATAGTCCAGGCGGGAACTAATAAAAGCATGGATAGCCTTCTCAAGATCCTGCCGACTTAGGAAGGGCTTCACCTTGGCCAGAAGTCGCGGCTGAAAAAAGCTTGTTTTCACCACAGAGGTTATCTGTTTGTCAAACTTTAGGCCACAGTCAAAAGTTACCCCAATGTTTTTTACCTACATTTTAAAAAGAGGAGACAGAGTTCTGAGACTCATCTTGGCTGCATTTGGCAAAGATGGGCTAAACAGGATATATTCAGTTTTGCTGTTATTCAGGTGCAGGAAGTTACATGCCAGCCACTGCTTGATGTCACTAATGCAGCTCTGTAATTTATTGAGTGCAGAGTCTTCCATTGGGTTCAGAGGCAAATATAACTGTAAATCATCTGCATAAAGATGAAATGACATGTTGTGTTTTGCGATGACTGACCCCAATGGAAGCAGATACAGAGAAAAGAGAACAGGGCCAAGAATAGATCCCTGAGGAACCCCATAGAGAAGTGGTACATCTGATGAGCAGAGGTCACCAATCATCACCGAAAAACTTCTGATAGATAGGACCTAAACCATTGAAGAGTGCCTCCATGCTGCTCTAGGCGAGACACAAGGACTACGTGATCAACAGTATCGAAAGCAGCTGTGAGGTCGAGCAGCACCAGCACCGTGGACAGGGAGATATCATTGTGTTTGACATGGACAGTCATTTCAGTGGTGCAATGCGCCTGCTGCTTCCGGTGCTGTGCAGTTTTAAGAACAACATAAACAAGACAAATTTAGAGGTTTAAAAATATTTATACCATCGCACAAAGGTAAATGTCAGTATTATTTGACCTCTTGTAACTGTTTTAGTGCTCACTGCAGAGAGAGTTTATTTAACTAAAGGGTCTGTTAATCAATCGGGCAAAAGTGCTGTGATGTTCAAAGCATCAAAAGTACATTAAAATTTTTTTTAAAAACATTGTCTCATTCTGAAAATCATGACCTGGTTGCTCCAAATTATCTGCAGATCTTGTTGAGATTAGTTTAATGTAGGAAATATTTTTTACCAATACAAAAATATGTACTTTGATTTTGAGATCCTGTTCATGCTCAAAATGTAAAAAAAAAAAAAACATATGTTCAACATATGTTCATTTAAGAGACCGGGACTTTTTTTTGTATGTTGCTGATGCTTTTTGATAAAGCCAAAATTATTCAGTGTAAAAAATTGAAGTGAGCGTGATGTACCTATTACCTGATTACTCGATTAATTGTCAAAATACTGGATAACAAAAAAAATCAGTAGTTGCAGCCCTAAACCATATAGTTCCTTTAAAATTGTGCCGGTCAACAAAAAGTAAATGTTTATTCTGTAATGTACTTTTTTTTTCTGGGGGCAAAATACTGGACAGTTCACTGAAGAAAAATCTCCATTACACTATTTTGGGCTCTACAGTGAATAGTGAATAATACCTGAATGCAGCACTGAGATCTGTATTGCGATACAGGTATTGTATGTCTTGGTGCTTGTAACATAAAAGAATCAGAGTTCAGTGACAATTCAGTGTCTATATACCGGGTCAGACTGCATAATTTGAGCTTGGTTTTTACACAGCTAGAATCTGTTGGATTTAAGGACTTGCACAGTTGTTTTATCTTCCAAAGTTTATCATCATGAATGACAATCAAAATCCCCTCTGGGATTTCTTACAACTCTCAGACACAAAGTCAAGTGTGTTTGATTTTTGTCCCGTCTCCTACACTTGTTCCAACCGGTCAAAGACATTAAAAAATGAGAGCACAGAGTGCTTTACAAGTGCAACAGTAATAGATGTAAATATACAGAGCATCACAAAAGGACAAACTTGATGCCTCAAGACGGATGAAATGAAGGAAAAGGTTGTCATGACCAAACAACAACGTCTCTGTCTTTATAATATGATGTGTATGAGGAGAGGAAGGACAACAACATACTGAAAAAGAGAAAAAGCAGAGGCACCTTAGCATCTTGGTGAGTTACTGCTAGCAACTACAATCAACTATAGTTTGAGAATACAGCATATTTCTTTTAAAAAAAACTGCAGTATCACCATCTCCTTCTGATGACAGGTTGAGAAGTGAAGCTTAGTTCTCTCATGCTTTTCAGTCAGAGCGCTGCGTTTTGTTATTACATATCTGACAAACTGACCATCGAAATCATCTGAACCATGACAGTCTGACCACGACATACACAAAAGAGTAAGGTTTTTGTATATTACTTTTTTTCTTTTTTTTTTTTTTAAGTTATTTTTTTGGGGGCTTTTTATGGCCTTTATTTGATAGGACAGCTGAAGATGACAGGAAAGCGGGTGAAGAGAGGGGAAAGGACATGCAGCACAGGGCTGAGGCTGGGATTCGAACCAGCAGCCGCTGCTGGGGGTTGGCAGCCCCCGTACATGGGGCGGACGCTCTACCAACTGAGCTAATGTCCGCCCCACGTTTTTTATTTTTGCAAAAGAATGACATCCAGAGGAAATGCACTGCACTGACATATTTGGGCAACCTAACCTGAATATATTAGGATTGATAAAGATCAGTGTTATCTTATTGGACATAAAGGAACAAAACACTTTTATCAACAAAATAAACAAAAACCTCTCCAACCAAACAAAACAAAAAATAATAATGACCCTAGCCTGATTTAACTAATAGTTGATGTATGGTTAACATTAAATTTCCTTGAAAAGTATTTTTTTCCACAAGGTCTGTATCTTTCCCTGGTGGATTATACACGTTAATTAGAGTTATGCAATGCTGTTCTAGTTCCTCAATGATAAACACAAACCTTCCTTCCTTATCTCTGATGCCTTTGTCTTTTCTAAATGAAAGACTGTTTTTAATAAGGACAGGCCCACCTCTTCTAGCTGATGTATAGGAGGAAAAGAACACTTGTGCTGATGCCAATTTTCCAAGTTTTGCATGTTCTACTTGGCTCAAATGTGTTTCCTGAAGAAATATGACCTCTCCTCCTCCTGTCTTAAGTTTTGAAAGTCCTCGCTTTCTTTTTAAAGGATTATTTAAACCATTTGTATTTAATGAGATTAATTTAAGCTTAACCATTACACCTTATTTGAGGACCATTCTTCCATTTCATATGTGTGTATTAAGCCTTTAGATGAAATCAAACATGCCATTTAGATTTGTATCTAAAAGTAAAAAAGTTAACATAAACCAAACACCCAGCTGTGAACTTCCACTTATTGCAACCTCTATATGGTTACGAGAAAACTCCCACATTATTGACAGTGCGTGGGGAATGAGTCTGTCCTTAATTACCCCTTGCCACAAGTTGTCAGGTGTGGCTATATACAAAACCCAAAACCAGGGAAGTTGGCACGTTGTGTAAATCTTACGATTTACACAAATCGTAATAACACAAATCGTTATTACACAATAAAAACAGAATACAATGATTTGCATATCCTTTTCAACTTATATTCAATTGAATACACAGCAAAGACAAGATACTTAACGTTTGAACTGGTAAACTTTATTATTTTTTGCAAATATTAGCTCATTTGGAATTTGATGCGTGCAACATGTTTCAAAAAAGCTGGCACAAGTGGTAAAAAAGACTGAGAAAGTTGAGGAATGCTCACCAAACAATTATTTGGAACATCCCACACGTGAACAGGCTAATCGGGAACAGGTGGGTGCCATGATTGGGTATAAAAGCAGCTTCCCTGAAATGCTCAGTCATTCACAAACAAGGATGGGGCAAGGGTCACCACTTTGTGAACAAATGCATGAGCAAATTGTCCAACAGTTTCCAGTGTCCAACAAGTTAAGTTAACTTAAAGAGGACATATCATGCTGATGCATGATTTAATACTTACATATAATATACTACATTTGAAAACAAGACCTTACACCCCCTTAATTTTCAAAAAATTAGATATTGTATTTTTCTGATGTCCTAGAACGAGATTTGATGCCTCTGAAAATAGGTCATTGCGAGATGTCCGCGAGATTTCAAACGTCACAACATCACGAGGTACCTTTCTTTTTATTGGAGTAATCTGATAAAACACTTCCTCCTCTGTGATGTCCGTTAGCCACAAACCCTCACCGAGGAACACATCCAGCAGCAGGGGTATAAAACTCCCTCGCTTACTCCCTCTCATTACCAGCTCTGGCCTGTAGGGGGACTCAATACACGGTCGCTGCTTTGAGCCTGCCAGAAAATACAGTAGAAGAAGAAGGACAGGCTGGCTCAGCCCCCGATAGAACTGACCAATCAGAGCACAAAGAGCTGTGACATTGCGAGGTAACTTTAGGTCATCCTTGAGACGAAGCGTTTCAACAAACGCTTAATAATGGCCTAAAATGAGGATATTGAGAAGGCTATTGTGGGGCAATGAAGGAACTGAATGACTTGTACTGAGGGCAGAAATGCTTTAGAGGCATCCTAGTCTGGCATAGTGAAAAGGAGAAACAAGCATGATATGTCCTCTTTAAGCTGTACATCAAGCAAGAATGGGAAAGAATTCCACCTGAAAAGCTGCAAAAATTGGTCTCCTCAGTTCCCAAACGTTTACTGAGTGTTGTTAAAAGGAAAGGAGATGTAACACAGTGGTGAAAATACCCCAGTGCCAACTTTTGTGCAATGTGTTGCTGCCATTAAATTCTAAGTTGATGATTATTTGCATCAAATGAACATCAAATGTCTTGTCTTTGCAGTGTATTTAATTGAATATAAGTTGAAAAGGATTTGCAAATCATTGTATTCTGTTTTTATTTACGATTTACACAATGTGTCAACTTCACTGGTTTTGGGTTTTGTATATTAGGCAGGTAATTAACCCTAACTCTGTGGTGCACTGCATACAAATATGACAACAAAAGGAAAAAGAAAAAAGAAAACCTCCAATTGTCTCATAATTTTAATTCATCCAGTCATGTCTCATAATTTTTCCCTCTTCCTTCTCCCATGCTATTTACAAAAAAAATTCACATTATAACCTATAACCTTACTAAATTAATAAATACAGAAACTTAAAGTGATATTAGTCATAGGAATCATAACAATAATCTTGATAACCATAACAGTCATTAAGATGTGGATATAACAAATGCTTAAATATAACGAAGGGAATTAATAAATAAAAAATATTCAAAAATGAATAAATAATTGCATCTTTGTTCCTTTCTTGATCTACAGTATACAAAATTATGATCCGCGTTAACATCTGTAGTGTGGGAAAAAGATTCATTTTCTTGAATTTAAATAATCATAAATGCCAGCTAAACCCAAAAATAAAAATAAACAGACAAAAACAAAATAAAATCCTCTCCCTCCACTACATCTAACCGATGTATTCAGTGGCCATAGCGCATGCCCAAAGTCATGCCATTTTTTGCCACATTTAGATGAGAATTAGATAATCAAAAAAAAAAAAAAAACAATAATGATGATTATAAATAACTTTCAGGGAGAGGAGAGGGAGGAATTTCCATGGAATATGACACTCATCAGTCATACCTTCAGATTTCTCCAAAGATCGATCACCTTCATCTTTTCAGCCATCCCTCTGTCCTTTAGCCCCCTGTAACGGGCTGCTTTGCATTTCACTGTTGCGCTCAGAATCATATTGGGTTGTTCTCAGCTCTGTGTCCAAAATTATTCCCAGCTCCCGTAGTTGCGCCCAGCCTCTTCTGGAGTTTTAATCACCTTGTGGCCTCTTTCTACGAACACTTTCAGTTTAGCTGTGTAAATTATATGTGGTTTAAAGGAGACATATCATGCTGATGCATGATTTAATACTTACATATAATAGAATAAATTTGAAAACAAGACCTTACACCCCCTTAATTTTCAAAAAATTAGATACTGTATTTTTTCTGATATCCTAGAACGAGATTTGATGCCTCTGAAAATAGGTCATTGCGAGATGTCCGCGAGATTTCAAACGTCGTGACGACACGAGGTACCTTTCTTTTTATTGGAGTAATCTGATAAAACACTTCCTCCTCTGTGATGTCTGTTAGCCACAAAACCGTCACTGAGGAACACATCCACCAGCGGGGGTATATAGGTCCCTAGCTCACATTCACTCATTACCAGCTCTGGCCTGTAGGGGGACTCAATACACAGTCGCTGCATAGATACAGTCGGCCTACTGAGGAACGCCCATAAAACGTCATATCCGGTTTACACTGAGGGGGAAAACAAACCGTCTTCCACAATGCCGAAGAGTTGTCGTGCGCCCCTTTGCACCTCATAAAGAAGAAATTCCTGTCTTAAGTTTTATATCCCACCGAGCAAAAGCACCGAGCCAAGGAGAAGAATGCGGTGGCTTCAAGCGATGCGGCGGAAGGATAAGTTTGGTCGCCTGTGGGAATCAAAATCCAAACGTGTAAGTCTGTAGTAAGCACTTCATTATAGGTATGACAATGCTGCTTTCATTTAAGTTACAGTGATATGTTTTTCGTAGTTAACGTGGATATTTAATGAATAGCTTTAATAAAAATTTACTTATTACTGCACTATGCATGCTACCTTATCACGTTACAAAAGCTCAGCGAGTATACAACCGTATACATACAATCGGCGTTATTAGCATAGCTCTGTATTTTGCTAATACGGTTGTATACTCGCTTAGCTTTTGTAACGAAAAACATATCACTGTAAGGTATGTGAAAGCAGCGTTGTCATACCTGTAATGATGGGCCGACTACAGACGTACACATGTTTGGATTTTGGATCCCACACGCGGCCAAACTTATCCTCCCGCAGGATCTCATAAAGCAGACTGACAACACGGTCCGAGCTATGGGGAGTCTGGCTGTCTTGAGAAGATGTGCAATTTCTACCTACTGCAAGCTGGTTCTTCAAACATTTGTTCTTACTCATTAGACTACTGCCCAGTAGTTTGGTCTAATGCATCAAATACTGACTTGAAGAAATTACAGTTTGTACAAAATAGAGCTGCAAGGCTGGCACTGAGTAGTGACAGAAGGGCAAACATCAATAAAATGCATTAAGCATTAGGTTGGTTATTGGTGAAAGAAAGACGTATCCCCTCTTTGCTTTATTTTTTTAGAAACATTTGTACATCACAGGTTCCAAATGTTCTTTATGGTCAATTTAATTACGGTGGAGATGGTCACAGTTTTAATACAAGGCATGTTTCCAGAGGTTGTTTTACTCTACCCCCGAGATTAAGTGTATGACGTTGGACACTGGACATTCACAATAGTCACTGTTTCACATTCAAGGGGAAGAAACGCATATAAATCTATTCTCTGAGGGAGAATAATAGATTTATGTGCGTTTTTACGGCTTTAAAAAATATTTAAAAAATAACATATTTCAAAAAGAAGTCTTGTGGCATGTAAAGAATATGACTACCTATGTTGCACAGCCGGTTTGACATTGATAAGTCACATGGTCAAGGAGAATAATAGGGAGAATAATAGATTTATATATGCATTTCTTCCCCTGGAATGTGAAACGACGACGAATATCAGTGTCCAATATCAAACTTGTCTCGGTGACAAGTAATGCAGACCAAAGCACACTTTTGTATAGAGGTATCAAAACATGGAATAGTCTTCCATTAGAGATCACAAGTTTAACCAATAAAATTGTTTTTAAGAAGACCTTGAAGAAATATCCAATGCCATCAAGATCTTAGTATATCCACACAATCCCTTAAAGTAACATGCAGAATCTGTTATCTTTTAGAAACATTTAAACCCTAATTACATTCAAAAGTACTGTTTAAAGTGGAATCTTTTATTTCTAGAAATGTTTTCAATGATCATTTAATTGATGTGCATACACCCTGGGCATCTAAGAGCCTGTGACCATGACTGTCAGATTGTTGCTGTTTTAATTGTCTTTTCTTTCTTTTTTTTTTTTTTTTTTTAGAGTACATAGATTGTCATTGATGTATTTTGTTGGATGTTTTTTTAATATGTGGACCCCAGGAAGAATAGCTGTTGCTTTGGCAGTAGCTAATAGGGATCCCAAAGGAAAGAAAAATAAAGCCACTACGTTCTTCTCCTTGGCTCAAATACAGCTATGCTAATTACACTATAGCTTCTCAGATCTACACAGTTAAAAATTATTTCGTGAGCTCTCCTATCTTTACTGTCTAGCAGTGTAATTTTCTATGTATCTTTACTTGTCAGCTGGATGTAATTAATCAATGTATGACATAGCGCTTAGCATATTGCATATTAGATATCAAAATTCGCAGGCTATCAGTGCAGCAGGCGAGGGGGAAAGAATTATTTTCCCCCTGAAAATGCCCCGCCCCCAACTGTGACGTAACTATGACACGACGCCGACTGTATCTATTGAGCCTGCTGGAAAATACAGTAGATGAAGAAGGACAGGCTGGCTCTACCCCCGATAGAACTGACCAATCAGAGCACAAAGGGTTGTGACGTTGCGAGGTAACTTTAGGTCAGCCTTGAGACCGAGTGCTTCAACGTGGGCTTCATAATGGCCTAAAATGAGGATTTTGAGAACGCTATTGTGGGGCAATGAAGGAACTAAATGACTTGTACTGAGGGCAGAAATGCTTTAGAGGCATCCTAGTCTGGCATAGTGAAAAGGAGAAACAAGCATGATATGTCCTCTTTAACGTTTTTTACTTTTAGCACAGTGATTCCCAACCTATGGGCCGCGGCCGAAGGTATTGCAAGTGGACCGCTTAATCATTTCCAAAATATTATGGCTTTTGTATGGGGGTGGGAGGAGTGTAATTAGGCCTCTATAAAAATAAATAAACAGAATAATGTCATTAATGTTAGAAATCAGTTACATTTAAAAGGATATTATAGATGTTCAAATATTCTTTTTATTATTAGTTTGCTTTGTTTTTATATACAAGAGATAGGAACTTTTGTTGTTATGGGCCGGACCATTTCGCAGTGGGACCGCATTACACTTGACCTGTTTATGAAGCTGAGGGCTGAAACTGCAGTATAAACATGGATAGCTGGCTAGCAACAGGGATAAATAAAAGAAAAGAGAGACAGGAGACTGGTGAATCAACAAGTGATCTCCCCACCATCACAATAAAAAGAAGATGTCGGAGAAAGTACAGTGCTGAGTACTTAGTGCTGGGATTTTTTTGGACAGGCACAGAAGCCGAACCGTTACCGCTGTGCCTCCTTTGCTGGGAGAAATTGTCAAATGAAGTCTTAAAGCCATGTAAAAGGCGCCGCCACCTTGAGACAAAACATGGACAGTATGTGACCAAGCCACTGGATTTTTTTGAGAACAAACTCAGGGAATATCAAAGTAAAAAGAAGGTAATCGAATGTATGAGCAGCGAGAACACAAAGGCGGTGGAAGCTTCCTTTCGGGTCTCCCAGCTCATAGCCAAGGCGGGAAAGCCACACACCATCGGGGAGAATTTAATTCTTCCCGCAGCAAAACAGATCGTTGAGGTGATGTTGGGTGAGAAGGCAGTGCAGCCTATCAGCTTGTCTCTTTGTCGGACAATACAGTCAAACGAAGAATTGATGACATGGCAGATAATGTGTCAGAACAGCTGACCCAAAGCATAAAAGAGAGCCGCTTTTACGCACTCCAACTGGATGAATCGACTGACATCGCCAGTCTGTCAAACCTGCTTGCCTATGTGTGGTACGAAAAAAGTGGCGAAATAAAAGAGTTTTTATTTTGTAAACCTCTGTCCACCCGTTCAACTGCCGAGGCCATTTTTGACATTTTGAACACTTTTATTGTTTCCAACGGGATCGACTGGTCCAAATGTGTGGGAGTGAGCACTGATGGAGCCCGTGCGATGTTGGGACAGCACAGTGGACTCATCCGGCGTGTGAAAGAGGTGGCTCTGCAAGCAGCATCTGTGCACTGCAGCATACACTGTGAAGCACTGGCTACAAAGAAAATGCCTCCGGATCTGAAGACTGTTTTAGATGAGGCAGTCAAGCAGTCAACTTCATCAAGAGCCGTCCACTGCAAACACGTTTGGGCAGTGATCACCACCAGCTGTTATTACACACCGAAGTGCGGTGGCTCTCCCGCGGCAAGGTACTGACGCGCCTGTTTGAGTTACGAGATGAGGTGCGTGTGTTTTTTCTCGACACAAAGTTTCAACTTGAGCAGCGCTTCAGTGATTTTGAGTGATTGGCTAAGTTGGGTTACCTGGCTGATATTTTCAGCCACTTAAATGGACTTAATCTCGCTCTTCAAGGGACAGCAGTGAACATGTTCAATGTCCGCAATAAAGTGGAAGCGACCATAAGAAAATTGGCGCTGTGGACTAAGCGTGTCGACCAGTCAAACTATGACTTCTTTGAAAATCTGGCAGATTTTCTGACAAAAGAAGAGAGTCGGCTTCCCCTCACCGTGAGCAACGCTGTCAGAGAGCACCTGCAAGGTTTGAGGACCCAGCTGCGCGCATACTTTCCCATTCCTGATGAGCAGTGTAACTGGATAGAAAACCCATTTGCCAGCCACAGTGATGGGGCCCTTGCCGCTCTGAGCACAAAAGAGCAAGATAGTCTCCTGGATCTCTCTTGTGACACTGCGCTAAAGCTGGTCTTCTCACAGAAGCACCTGACAAACTTTTGGCTCCATGTTTCTTCTGAGTATCCTGATTTGGCCAACAGAGCACTGAGATTCCTGATGCTCTTCCCAACAACGTACCTCTGTGAGACGGGATTTTCCGCACTCGTGGCATTAAAAACTAAGTACAGGAACAAACTGAATGTTAAGAAGGATCTTCGACTGAAATTTTCATCCACTGTTCCAAACATCAAGCATTTGGTTGCTGCCATGCAACACCAGTCATCTCATTAGGTGAGTCAACATATTGTTGGCCTGTTCTTGGAGTTTTAATTTTGTTTCCTTGCAATTATTGTTTTTGGTTGTGTGTAAATATGTTTTATCTGCTGAGGCCTAATGCTACATGCCTAATTTTGCACTATCTGCAGGGTACAGTGGTTTGTTTGTAGGCTCATTTATATTTGGGTTTTGGTTGTTTTCTGTGGCATTGTATGTCAAATATCAAGACCATGACATCTTGATATAATCCACTGCAGTTTTTATTTTAAAGAAAAAAGCCACAAGTAAGAGTGCAAGAGTTTTAATTTAGTTTCTCTGATGTCATTGCTTCTGCTTGAATTGAAGTTTCATATGGCTTGACTAAAGCAGAATTTACATTATCTTTATATCTGATTTGTGTTTACTTGTAAGCCTATCGATTTAATGAGCTTCTTTTGATGCTAGGATTTTGTTTGAATCTGATATTTGATGTCAAATTGTTATGTATGAGAATGCATTTCTCTGTTATTTGATTATATTTGATGTCAAATTGTTATGTATGACAATGCATTTCTCTGTTGAAGGATAGTGTTATTTATTAATAATTTGTTAATTACCTCGTTACATACAGCCCCTTAGTTGTCATTTCCGATATTTGTGTGGTGCTGATGCACAGCTCCTTGAATGACAGGGGTTTGTGTGTGTGTGGTGTTGGAACATGTTACAGATGTTGTGTTTGTGACTGTGGAGCTTCCAACTGGTTTCTATTGTATTCAGTTGAGTCCTTTATGTTCCATCTTCAATAAAAAAGCGCTCTGGGAACGCATAGTTTTGCCTCCATATTTATGGAGTCAGAGGTGGGCCACGAAACCTTTTGATACTTAAAAGTGGGCCCTGAGTTGGAAAAGGTTGGGAACCACTGTTTTAGCAGGTTTCTTATTGGGGCGTACCTGCTCCTATCCTTCTGTATCTTGCTTGAGTAATCCTGGGCGAAAAATACTCGGTCATCTCCAATCGTTACTTCTCTTCTTGACCAGGCTGCTTGTAAAACCTTCTGCTTAGTATTCCACTGCAGGAAGCGGACAACCAAAGAGCGAGGGGTCGGGTTGTCCCCAACCAGCTTCTGGGTGATTGAGCGGTGCAGTTCATCAGCTGTGATTCCCAACTTTTCCACCAGTAGCGTTTTAATAAAATCCACTGCTTTATTCCCCTCTACGCCTTCTTTCACCTGATAGATCCTTAAATTATTCTGCCTCAATTTGTTCTCAAGATATTCCAGCTTTTCGTTCATCTTTTTATTTTCTTGCAGCAGATATTTTAAAGCTTCGTCAGCTGCCGTCTCTCTTTCTTCTAGCTGATCAATTCTTTGTTCAGCCTGCTCAGTGTTACTCATGGCCTCGCCAAGTGTCTTCCATATTTCTTTTGTCTCAGTTGCAAAGCTCTCAAAATCTTTTCGGGGTCCTCCAATTTGCATGGAGATATCTTCTTTAAAGTCCTTAAGCATAGAATAGAATAGACTTTGTCATTGCACAAAGCAACGAAATTTCGCATCCTTTTTAGGCTTTGTTCGTGGCTAGCCACGTCCATCTCTTGCTTTGATTTGTTTGTCACGTGCGTCTTTGTCTTGTTTTTTGTCTGTAACTCTTAAGTGCACGCTCCCGATCTCAGATTCATATCCCTTTTCTGTTTAGCATTTAACTACTTGACATTCAAAAAAAATTTCCCTGAAAAATGTTGCTTGCTATCTGTGATAAATCTCATAATAATAATAATAAAATATATTCTCAGAGTCATTTTGCACATAACCACGGCATCAGTATTACATACACTGAGTCAGAAACCCTAATGTCTTACATAAATCCAGTGATTGGGTCAGTATGGGATCATAAAACCTGCTTATTACACCCTCGAATTAAGACACATCTAGAAAATACTGTGTTATCTAAAGCAGGGCAATGCTTTCTTCCTTTTTAATAGAATTGCAGTCTTGGCATGAACCCCGGGGCTGCATTTGGCAGCATCCACACAATGGTGAGTAATCGTATTCTGAAAATTATGATGACAAGCAGAATCAAAGCAGATGGAAGAGGCTGTTTTAGGTGACTTCTGTTGTGTGCGCACAAACAAACTCCCCTTTGTCATGCAGTTCCTGCAGTGTTGTCAAGCAAAATAGGATTCAGCCAATTTCCCTAAACTGTCACCATAGCTGCTAAACAATGCAACCAATAGAAATTCAACAGCCATTATGAAGTACAACAGTTGTCTGCTCCAAGCTTAAAAGACTGTTTTCCCCACCCATTTGCTATGCTTTGTATATTCCTGCTTCAATTACTGTATGTCTAATCATTGTTGCCATCTGAAGAGGAAGCTTTCTTAATTGCAATTAAAAATGTGGAATAATTGAAAGGTTTTTTAAGAAGGGATTCATGATTGGCTATATGGATTCATGCTGGGTGTTGGATGTATATATTTGTAAATATATGTATATGTGTATTTTCTATGTATATATGTATCTATGCATATATGTGTATCCATAATATGAAGAGCTTTATGCTCTATTGTAAAAGTGTCTTGAGATAACAATTGTTATGAATTGGCGCTATACAAGTAAAGATTGATTGATTGATTGATTGATTGATTGATTGAAGAAGCATTTGTTCAAGATGTGAATTTAAATTTAAAAGTTAATAATCATCCATCAAAAAAAAAAAAACAGGACCAAATAGCAAGAGACAGCAATGTTTTATCTCTTACTTCCACCCAGTCTCTTCATATTTTCACTAAATAACTTATACATTAAAAGTGGTGGAGCAATAAGTTTAATAACTGTATCAGGCAGCTCATCTAAGAGCTTGAATAATTATAAACTTTAGAGCTGTTGTCGAAGAAATGTCTTGGTGCCAGTGTTGTCACACTACTATCCACACTTTGCTTCATTCTGCCAGTCACTTCTGAGCAAAGCCCATCTGCTTAAGTGCTTTGGTTGTTTTTTTAACTCAAATTATACAGGTGACACGTACTATTCTCTTTTAGTGTACAGTGTAAGGGGATTTTGATAGACTGATAGCTAATGTGATATGACTGTTGACGTATTGAAATCCTGCAAGAGCGCATATATGCTGGTTTCTGCATCTGTGGCGCAGTTGGATAGTGTGCTTGGTCAGTGATCGAAAGATTGCAGGTTCAAGCCCAGCGCCAGGTGACACATGGCGATGAGTCCTTGTGCAAGACACTTAACCCCAAGTTGCTCCCACTGGAGTGTAAATGGGCATGAAAGTGTGAGAATGCATTAGAGATACTGATGGATAACTAACATAGAAACTCAGAACCATCAGTGAGTGAATGTGAGAGCGAATGGATGTTGAATTGGTTGGTGTGACCTGTGGTGTAAAGCAGCTTTGAGTGGTCAAAAACTAGAAAAGCGCTATATAAGCTCAAGTCCATTTACCATTTATGTCAGGCTGATCATTTCTTTTTCAGTAAATAGTTAAATTCTATTGTACAATTACCTTATTAAACCAGTGCATAGCGGTGCAATTCATGCGTTAATATGTAGATGAAGAAGCCTTTTAGCTCTTATTCCTCTTGGTCTAAAGCTTAAGGTATTTTTGAGAGAGATCTTTCTGAGATAAAGATGAACTATTTAGTCAGACAAGACTTGGCAAGCCTTCCTGCATGACTCAGGGTTGGACTTTTACCCATGCTAGTGTAGTATTATAATCCATATTCATCACCAACAGAAGTAGAAATTTTTCTTCTTTTAGCTGTGACAATGGACCATTTTTTTAACCAGATTTTGTTATGGTCATGTATAACTGTATATTTGTTCAAAGATACAGTCAGCTGTCTGGTAACTTGTTGACAACCAGTCTGCAGAATGACTAAGTAGCTAGTTTAAATGGTACATGTCATCCCCTACTGTGGCATATTCGGACATGTTTCAATATTGCTTTTTTCTAATGCATGCATGTAGAGACAACTACTTGACTGATTTTACTTCATTGGATATTACCATAGCATGGCACAGCCATCTATGAACTACACTCAGAATACTCTAAGCTCTACTCTATTTTTTTACCTCGTTTGCTCTAATCTTGTAAACAACTATTGTCAAAAAATTCTAAGATGGGTTCCCTCAGAATGACTACTGTTCTGCATGGTCACAGCCTCTCTGATTGTAAAGCTTACTGGTTGAACTGTAGATTGGAATGCACCATTACAACTCAAACATAACAGCAAACAACACCATTTTACCATTACTATTTTAGCTGTGAACTGTTCCATACTCATCTTTTGGTTGTAGTTTTTGTTTCAAACAAGGACTCAGGGAAGGACAGTCTGCTGAGGGAGCTGATGGTCAATGGTTAGCCAATATTGGACCATATTTGTTCAAAGTAAAGAACACCGATACATTGTATACTCACTTTTTGCTTGTTTTATTTAAATAAAAAAGAAAAATTACTAAACAAAAGGTGAGAAAACAATCCATTTGACAGTTTTCTATCAAAAATGTGTCTCAGGACTAAGATGCTTCTCTTTGAGTTTGTATTCAACATAGTGTTGGTAAAATCTTAACAGAATCTGTCATCACAAACAATCAGTGTGAGGTCTTCTGCTCTGACTAAACCTGTGTGTTCACAGGGTCATGTCAAAAGCCATCAAGCTGTCCTCATGTCTGTGGCCTCACACATTTTTAAAGTCAGTTAGGATTATGAAATTGTAAAGTGTGTTGTAAGCAGTAAGATATTTATTTTCCACTACAAAAAAAAATACCTGGAAAACTTCTACTGACAAATGTCACAGACCTTAAAAGTCTTGCAAAGTACTGTTGCTAACCACAACTACATATTTTGTTGGGGACATCGAGCATCATCATTGATGATCATCTTTCAAAAAATAGTTTTGCATTTGGCATAGCCACTACCAACTTGTCAGGTCATGCCAGGAAGATGATAGTTTTTAAAGAGACTCGAGAGAGGAAAGGTTCATGGTAAGGGTCTTTTGATTGGCACATTGTCATTCAAATGACATAATGAAAAATTTACACAAACAGGCGTATCCACAGCAGCAGTCACACATCATCATAAAACACTGTCTCCATGGTCGGGTCGCGGGGGCAGCAGCCGAAGCAGGGAAGCCGAGACTTCCCTCTCCCCGGCCACTTCGTCCAGCTTTTCCTGGGGGATCCCGAGGCGTTCACAGGCCAGCTGAGGGACATAGTCCCTCCAGTGTGTCCTGGGTCTTCCCCGAGGCTGCCTACCAGTGCGACGTACCCGGAACACCTCACCAGGGAGGCATCCAGGAGGCATCCTGGCCAGATGAGGTGGCCCAAGCCACCTCATCTGGCTTAATGCAGAGGAGCAGCGGTTCTACTCCAAGCCCCTCCCGGATGACCAAACTTCTCCCCCAATTTCTAAGGGAGAGTCCAGACACCCTGCGAAGGAAGCCAATTTCGACTTTTGACGTATAGGGGTGAAGATTAACTGGTAAATCGAGAACTTTGCCTTACGGCTCAGCTCCCTTTTTACCACGACAGACTGGTACAGTGTCCGCATCACTACCAACGCCGCACTGATCCGCCTGTCAATCTCCCGATCCATCCTTCCTCCGCTCGTGAACAAGACCCCGAAATACTTGAACTCCTTCACTTGGGGTAGAATCTCGTCCACGACCCGGAGAGGGAACTCCTCCCTCTCCCGGGCGAGGACCATGGACTCAGATTTGGAGGTGCTGATTCTCATCCTGGCTGCTTCACACTCGTCTGCAAACCCATCCAGTGAGAGCTGCAGGTCACGGTCCAATGAAGCCAACAGGACCACATCATCTGCAAAAAGCAGCGACCCAATCCTGAGGTCACCAAACTGGAGTCCCTCAACACCCTAGCTGTGCCTAGAAATTCTGTCCATAAAAGTAATGAACAGAACCGGTGACAAAGGGCAGCCCTGGCGGAGTCTAACCCTCACTGGAAACGACTCAGATGTACTGCCGGCAATGTGAACCAGACTCTGGCACTGGTCGTACAGGGAACAGACGACCCGTATCGGGGGTCCGCTACCCCATACTCAGAGCACCCCCCCCCCACAGGACCCCACAAGGGACATGGTCGAATGCCTTCTCCAGGTCCACAAAACACATGTAGACTGGTTGGGCAAACTCCCATGCACCCTCAAGCATCCTGTGGAGGGTACAGAGCTGGTTCACAGTTCCATGACCAGGACGAAAACCACGTTGCTCCTCCTGGATCCAAGGTTCGACAATCCAATGGACCCTCCTCTCCAGTACCCCTGAATAGACCTTACCAGGGAGGCTGAGGAGTGTGATCCCCCTGTAGTTGGAGCACACCCTCAGGTACCCCTTCTTGAAAAGGGGAACCACCACCCCGGTCAGCCAATCTAGTGCCACTATCCCTGATGTCCACGGGATGTTGCAAAGTCGTGTCAACCATGACAGCCCTACAACATCCAGGGCCTTGAGGAACTCCGGGTGGATCTCATCCACCCCCAGAGCTCTGCCCCCGAGGAGCTTCTTGACCACCTCAGCAACCTCAGCTGCAGAGATAGGAAAGCCTACCGTAGAGTCCCCCAGGTCTGCTTCCTCGCTGGAAGACATGCTGGTGGGATTGAGGAGGTCTTCGAAGTATTCTTTGCACCGATCCAGAGCATCCCGAGTTGAGGTCAGCAGTGCACCATCCCCACCATAGACAGTGTTGATGGCACACTGCTTCCCCCTCCTGAGATGCTGGATGGTGGTCCAGAATCTCTTTGAAGCTGTACGGAAGTCGGTTTCCATGGCCCCTCCGAAATCCTTCCAACCCCAGGTTGGCAACCACCGAAGCTGCATTCTGCTTGGCCAGCCAGTACCTGTAAGCTGCCTCCGGAGTCCCACTGGCCAAAAAGGCTCGGTAGGACTCCTTCTTCAGCCTGACGGTGTCCCTCACCTCTGGTGTCCACCAGCGGGTTTGTGCATTGCCGCCTAACAGCCACAGCTCAGATCAGCCACCTCAACAATAGAGGCCTGTAACAAGGCCCACTCGGACTCTATGTCCCCTGCCTCCCCTGCCACATGGTCAAAACTTCGCTTAGAGGTGGGAGTTGAAAGTCTTTCTGACGGGAGACTCTGCTGGATGTTCCCAGCAGACCTGCACAACACGCTTGGTTCTACCAAGTCTGACAGGCATCCTCCCCCTCCATCGGAGCCAACTCACCACCAGGTGGTGATCAGTTGACAGCTCCGCCCCTCTCTTCACTCGAGTGTCCAAAACATGTGGCCACAAGTCTGATGATACAACTACAAAGTCGATCATCAAATTGCTGCCGATGGTGGCACTCTCCAGCACCCCCTCCAGGGAATCCTAGAGGGGGTGCTGGAGAACAACAAACAGTTCAGAGGGTGGATACTCTGAACTGTTGTTTGGTGCATAAGGCGGAGGGAGGCTACTCTCTCGTACACTGGGGTAAACCCCAACGTACAGGCCTCAAGCCTAGGGGAGACCAGCACTGCCACAAGGGAAAATTTGGTCCAATACTGTTCCTTATCATAGTGGTCCTTGAGCCACGCTTCAGCATAAAACACATATCACTACAATTTGTCCAGCTTAAAGCTGTGTTAACACCGAACAAGACTTAGTGACTGAAAACGCGTTGCCCACTCAGGTAGCTTCCTATGTCAATAAATACCTCATTTTGGTGCAGCAGCATCCTATGTCAGTTCTCTGCAGTTCCGTCTCGGCGAAATTAATATACGCAAAAACTGTTTCCCTCACGGACATGGACTGTCACTCTGTGAACTGGAATAAAAGCAGTCTGTCACAAGTACTGTCACACACCCACACTATGATCATTGGCTGTTGCTGCACAGCCACACACAATCAAGAGTTCAAACTTTTCAACATTGGCAACCAAGCGACACGGTCACCCAGATTGTGTCTGTCACAACACCCTGTTGCGGGTGTACATTACCTTTATATGGACAGTGGTTGCCCAGTCGCATTCGGTGTGTTGTCAGTTTAAAGGGATAGCACAGTTTGTATAATACAGTAGAAGCTACTGCAATGTAGCTACTACTGTTTTCACCATGATAAAGCTGGAGAGGATTAAGATAAAGCTTAGATAAAAAAAAAATGAAATGTCTTTTTGGTTACAAAAGTCAAGGAAAGTAGACAGACTGTTTAGCAATAATTTAGTTCCAAATAACAGTAGCCCCTAAAAACATGTTTTGTGTAGGTTTGTCTCTTTAAATGTATTTTTTGGGGGGCATTTTATGCATTTATTGATAGGAGAGACAGTGGATATGCCTGTGAAAGGGGGGGAGAGAGTTGGGGAAGACACTGGTCAACTGGTCACAGGCAGGATTCAAACCTGGAGTGGCAGAAGCAAGTACATGGGGTGCCTGGTTGCTAACCACTCCGCCAAACCAGCACCCTAGTTCCTCTCTTTAAAAATGCTTATTTCAATCGCAAAATCTGGCAACACAGCTACCTGCAGCAACAGCGATTCCTGAGTGGTCTGTGAAGTGATACTGGCATTTTCAGGTTGGAAGTAAAAGAAGTAAAAGGCAAGAACACACATGTGGAGTGTACATAATGTCATAGAGCAAACTGTTTTTTGTAAGTAAATCTAAAAACACAAAACTCTCCCAAGAACACACATGTGGAGTGTATATAATGTCATCGAGCAAAGTGTTTGTTGTAAGTAAATCTAAAAAGAAACAAAACTCTGAGAACTCCACTGATGATGTCAGCGCTGCTATAACAGGCAGGTAACAAGGAAGAACACAGATGGAGTCACACAGTTCAAGCAGCAAAAGGTTTTTCAAAAAGTAACGCATCAATTACTTTTCCTGGTAACTAATTACATTTATGATGGAGTAATTCCAGTAGTAACGTGGTTATGTTTTTGGGAAAGTAACTAGTAACTTTAACTAGTTACTGTATTTCTGAAACGGTGTAATTATTTGTTGATGGGAGTTCTTGTAAAGGCAGAGAAAATACCCTTTGTACTTGGTACAATACTTCCCTTTTCATGGCTGATTCTGCGCAACAGACTCTTTCAGACTGTGGATTACTGTGTTGGGGGGGGGGGGGCTTCCACTGTATTTAATATACTTGTTGACCATACAGAGCTCATACAACCCCACTTAAAAAACTGAACCAACCCCTTCAGAGCTCCAAAATGAACCTGAGGAAAAAGGGCAAATAAAATTCATCACATTGTTTTATCATGCTATACAATATGCTAACCTCGAACATAGTTGTAAGAATAGCATACTCAAGTTTTTGTTGTACGTGCAACAATTCATTTCTAGTCACCTGCAGTCTTGCTCTTAATAACACATAGAATATCACTTTACCATTATCAAGTAATATCCCAAGTAGCAATATCAGTAAATTGCACTGCTGTATCTGGGTAAGAAACGGTCAATCTGACAGCAGAGGGTGCGTACTGCATACACACGACAGGAGTGCCTAATGAGTACAGTAAGTTATATCATCATTTGATTTTGTACAGCACAGATTGATGAAATTATATATGTAGGAAAGGGAAACAGCAAGAGCTTAGTCTCATTCCTCCTCCACAGCTACCATGAAACAGTGAAGCCAAGTCTAGTCACATTGACATTCAATATGGTTACCAGGCATCACAGTAAAACAAAATCATCAATGTTGATTGAGATAAGTTAACATTGCTACTTAGAACATGAGAAATGTTTAGATTTAGTTTAAACCAAAATTATACATTTTTAGTTACACAGAGCGTTGTCAAATGTTGGAGGTCAATAATAATAAAAATACAATAAAAATTCAATAATATGTTTGACCCAGTTATCTCTGGGTCCTCTATCATTCCTCACTGCTATATCATTAATTAGATCAAAATAACTGATTTTTTTTTTAAGCTTATAAGCTTTTTAAGGGTCATCAATATTTTCAGCACAAAGGTCAAGGGTAGTTCTCTTCAATGCTGATGAAAGAGGTTACAGGTTCAAGGTTTGGCTCTTTCAGGCGATACACTGTAATGCAAATAAAACCATAACAAGCTTGCAGCAAGACATACACACAAAACAACAAGGTACACATAGAGTAACACAAGACAACACTCACTAATGGCTACACCAAGCTGACTCATGCTCAGATCAGAGTCTGCTAACAAAGTAAGAGCACATAAATTCCAGCTAAAGAGAACAAATCTCCAGCTTTTGTTACCAACTACTGTGTGATTACCTAGCCCATCAAATGATGAGTACACTTCCTGCTAGGTTGATCTTCATAATGCTTGTGAAGGTGTAGTTGTCTTTTGAGATAGAAGAGAAAAGCATTACAATGACAAATGACAAACATGGTTTTTAGCCTGGAAATATTTCACATATTGTCGTTAGATTACCACTAACGACATTACTACTATGTGATGCATTTTAAAGAAATAACATCCGTTGTATCCTCGGCATACTTTAAATCTGCAGTCTCTCTATGCTCACCTGGTTTCACAGAAGGTGTCATCATTCATTTCCTGCGATTCAATGTTAGGATGGAGGTCCTCTTTCTCCTTCACTGTGGGGGGAGGGCAGCAAAGATATTTCAACCTTTTTGGTAAGAAGAAGCAACTTCCTCAATAGATGTAAATGACACAAAACTTGTACTTTGGGACAACAATCAAGTGAAATGTTTCAAATTCAAATAAATGTAAACAGATCCTGTTTTTGACAGTGGCCAATGGAAATTACTAAGAGTAGCATCTGTCTTGTGCTAGATTTAATCACCATCAGTGACTTCCTGTCAGACAGTTCTTGGAGATGAGCCTTGCAGAGCAGACAAACCTGCCTGATTCTGAAATCCTGCATATCTGTCTTGCCAGCCTCCATTGTCCAACGGCTTCACTCAGCTAAATGCTTAATGACCCAATCAGGGAAGAGAGGCGGGAGCTGCGGACGTACCAATGCCAGGAAGGGACTGCATGTTTGAAAACAATGACGTATCAATTTCTGCCTTTTTTTATATCTGAAATTGACTTAATTTTTCTTTAAAAGAGGAGGAAGTGTTACAATGATACATCTGTGTGGTATAATTTAATGCAAGACAGTAGTCTAAGGTAGTATTCAGCGCATATTCAGGTTAAAAGCTTCTGCAGAAGCGGAAGGAAAGCAGGTTGAAAGCGAAAAGGAAAAGGAGGAAGTACACACACTTTGTGCCAGGTTCCATTGTAAGGCTGAATTAGGCTCTAGTACAAGTAGGTGGTAGGCCGAGTGGCAATATTGTGTATTTGAATGATCCTCATCGAGGGAGGACCTGATATTTTGTAAATAATATCTACATTTTTCAACAAATGAAACAAAATTTGTTGCTACCTTTGCTTTTTGCACCTTTTTTTTTAATCGACACTTATCCGTTCCGGCAGTCATGTTTGGGGTCCGCCAAGCATGACATAGTTGAGGTCATTATCTAATGAGATGCCTTGAAATGCACCGGCTGGCCGCTACTGTGATAGCTACCAAAGTTATTCCCACAGTCAGTATTGTAATCTTGTAAAAATTACTCTTAACAGTAAATAACAAATTAAAATTAATTAACAAATTAAATTAATTAACAAATAGTGAAAGTAACAATGGATTTGAGTTTCAATCACTATGAAAGAAAGTTAAAATAAAACAAAGGTTAACAGTCTCCATTTCATTATTAAGCTTGATAAAAGGGAAAAAAATCTCCACTTTAAATGTAGTCCTTGACATCATTCCTGCATCTCCTGTAACATTAATGTCCTCAAGATGTCATTGCAAATTTTGATATAATACAAAAAGCCTATGGTTATTTCCAAAATTTGAGGTCCAATGAGCTGTGTCTTTCAGTTTTCAATAGCATAATGTAAAAAAAAAAATAGCCACGTGTTTGTTTACTGGCAAACATCACAAAAATGAATTGTTGTAAAAAAGTATTGGTGTCTATGGGAAAGTGGTAAAACAATTCATGGAATTCTATGGCGTTGGATTTTTTAAAATTATTGTTAGGGACTAAGTATCATTTGAATAACTTGGGGAATGGGCCTCATTCACTAACAGTGCTCTAGTTCGCATAGCGCCGTGAAACGGCCTCCGCGGAAAAGCCTCCGCGGAAGCGGAGGCTCTGCAGCCACAGCTCTGGCTGTGCAGCGGAGGCTGTTTCACGGCGCTATGCGAACTACAGCCTTATTTAGCGGTGTTTTTGTGTGAAAGTAACGCACTGAAAATTCTCTAAATAAAGCGTGAATGCAGACCGATATCAGACTTTTTCGGTGGGAGTCCGTTTATTTGTGTTTTTGGTCAAGTAAAATGTGGCCCCGTCTGACTACAGCGGAATCAGCAGACGAGCAGATCCGAAGGAGGAAGAGGGAGTTAGGTCCTAGCGCCCTGGGTTTCTTCTCCACATAAACACTGCTGTAGAGGTAATTTCTGCCCTAACCTTTGTGATAGGACCCAACTTGTTCAATCCCGGAATATCACTTTAAGGCTCCAACAGCAGAGTCCATGCAGTTCATGAATGGAAAAAATTACTACTCCATCAACGTGCAGGTAATCTGTGATGCTGACTGCCAGATTCTCAACGTGGTGGCTCGGTGGCCTGGAGGAACCCACGACTCCTTTATTCTCCAGAACAGCACCGTGGGGATACGCTTGGAGGCAGGAGCTTTGAGAGATGGGTGGCTTGTGGGTGAGTGTAATTTATCTTTTAGGACCATAATATCAAATCTAAAAGCGTGTCCAGTTTGTGCTGATTTTTTAAAATTATTTCTACCATTTAGGTTACCGTGGATATGGTCTTAAAACCTGGCTAATGACTCCGTATGCTGATCCAGAGACCTCTCAAGAGGTGCGGTTTAATAACATTCATGCCCACACGTGCGCCGTAATAGAGCGCACATTTGGGCTGCTGAAGGGCCGCTGGATGTGCTTGGATACAGCTGGTGGTAGACTCCTCTACGCCCCTGAGAAGGTTTGCAGAATAATCCTGGCATGCTGTGTCCTCCACAACCTTGGCATGGCCCATGGCGTTCCCGCACCACCCGGCGCTGAACCACAACCAGACAGGGACGGGGACGGACGCACCGCTAAATGCAGGCGCTCCTGGCAGAGCAGCAGTTCAGGCTCGCTACGGACTACTGCAGCGGCTTGAAGGTGAGCACTGAAAGCTGTTAAATAACTCTTTGGTATTTAAGTTAAATCTCTTGGATTAATACAAAACAGAACGTAATAGCTAACAGGAAGAGACGACTCTTGTAAGATGTTAAACTGCTTTAATTAGTAACAAGTAACTGAATAAAGTTTGTCCAGCACTATTCAACACGTTGCACCGAGAGCCAAGATCGAGCAATTTATTAAATTGAGCTGAACAGACTTAATTCAATTACGTGGTACCACCTGAAGTGATTTAAGTTTGACGGGTTTCTTTTCAGGGTGGAACAGTCAAAGAAGCGTGAAATTGAGATAGCCTATCAATTAAAAGTAAATGACAAACGCACACAAAGCTTAACTGGAAAAAAAAGTTTATTTTTCAACAAAAATATCCAAAAAGTGTTTCAATGTTTCATTAATGTTACTGATGCCCGTTGCTATCTCCTTCACAGCGTCCAGGAGAGCCACCTGATTTTTCAGGACTTCATCTGTCAGCACGTGGCCCTGCCGACGAGAGTCCCGAGAGGAATCCTGAGGAGTGGGATGTGTGGCTGGCGGTGGCAACAGCGATGAAGACGTAGATGGCGTGACGTCCTCCACATCACTGCTATCCGGACCTTTAGATTAAGAAATTGTTGCAATCAGAATCTACTTTTTCAGTTAAATAAAAAAAAAATTTCTGCTTGACTTCACTCTTGCATTTTATTATTGAATTCCAAATCTAAGCAAATTATTACCTTTAAGTGATGGCGGAATGTCGTCACTTTCACCCTCGTTCCGCTGACATATCCCAGAGACGGATGAGTCTCCAATTATTGCAGCCAATCGCTCATCCTGTGGAGCGAGATCAGGTGGACCTTGTCCTCCTCTGGTTTCCTTCTTTTTCTTTTGGTCCGATATCCTCCTCTTTGCGTCCACCTTGATATCAAACCACTTTTTCTTTACCTGAGCCACGGTGCGGACCTCAGGTGACACCACATTGACGGCTTCTGTGATTGAGGTCCAGATATCCTTTTTGTGCATCATTGTTACTCCACTTGAAATGCTTTGAAAAAGTGTTTTTTGTCTTGCCTCCACCTCTGACACGATTATCTCAATTTCGGCTGCTGTGAAATTCCTCCATTTTATTTTTGGGGCCATCTCTCGTAGCTTCAAACCTCCTTCCCGATCTCCTTCTAATGCTCCAAACGGATGTCCTTTTATAGAGAAATAGGGGCGTGGTTTATGCTGATTGATGATTGCGGGCACGAGCCTGTCAATTTAGAATGATTCTGATTTACTAACATACGCACGGTGGTGCGAAGAAAATTGGCTGGTATGCACGTGTCATGAATCCGTCGGTGATTTTGCGTAAAAACTCAACTTATGCGCAGAGTAAGAACATTTCTACGTAAATATTAGTGAATGAGGCCCAATGACTTTATAATTCTATTTTTGTGAATAAAAAATTGGACATGACATAAAATAATACTGCCGCAGGATTCACTGTTTTTGGCATGAAGGGTCATTCAAAATGTTACATTGCTTGTTGAGATTGAATTTGGGAAAGCTGGAATATGTTGTTAAATGCAATTATAAATGTCAGTCCGAAATAAATTGAGCTCATTACATCATTACATGAAAAAATACATTGTCCATAGTCTCAGTCTCATTACCACAAAATGTACCAATATTATCCTCAATTCCTAATCATAACCTGAGCAAATCCTCAGAGGGATAAAAGCTATTCATAATTTTTAAGTGTTCCTTTAACTTCAGAGGATATGGGAAATTTTGTGTAATTTGTCTGAAGTCTGTCAGTTGAAAATGTATCACATTTTTGTTTTACATACATACATATATATTTATTAATGAAAGAAATGACTATATGACCTTGTGACAGCAGGGACAGTTGTGGTTGTCTAGGTTAGCAAACACATATTTTTTCTATTAAAAAGATAATTCCTGGGGCAGTGCTTTATGTAAATCAATGAAGTCTTATTTAAGGGGCTGTATTTGTTTACAACAAAATTTATCACAATAGTAGAAGATTTTCTCCTGAGTCAATTCAACTATGGAACATATATTACTATTTATATTTTTCCCAAACCAACCTTCGTAAAACAAGGACTCTGTTGTTCAGGTACAGTATACATGTATTATTCTACAGTGCAATCTTGTGTGGAGAGAAATTGTGTACACAAAATTTCAACACTGCTATCAATGCTGAAGTCCGTCCAGCAATTAGGAATATAATAACAAATGAGTCACTATGTTTCAACCAAGATTTTACCCACTTTGTTTTAATGGTTGTACCAAGGCAATCAAAATCAATGACTTTCAAACCTCCATCCTTTACATCTTTCAGAAAGCTGCCTTTTTTCAAATAATGTGGTCTATTCCACCAAAAGGAATTTTAATAAATTTGGTTAATAGATTTTATCAGTTCATTTGTGATGGCATTGGATTGGACTGGATAAATCTATGTTGATAAAAATTCCATCGTTGTTGAACACATTTTTTCTAGTATTGGTATGTCTCACTGATCACTTTAATTTGGATTTACACTCTTATTTTATTTTCTACATTTAGTGATTGTCTGATCTTTTAATCCTTTGAAAGGTGAAAACCTAGGTATTTTATTTCTGATTAGATTGGAATATTACATATTTCTTTAATTGGAGTTTCATGAATAGTGAATAGTTCAGATTTGTTGAGGTTTAATGCCAATCCTGACACCTTGGAATTTTTATTTTTATTTTTTGGAAAACAAGGTCTGTTGTTGCTGTTCTAAGCTAACAAAGTGTTGTGATAAGTGGTTGGTTTTGGTCTGCCAAGGGACAGGAGATGAAAATTATCTTTGGCTGTATATGTTCATTGATACATGTTATCCTTTACAAATCTGTAAACATAACCCTACAGATTTCAGCAACCTGCCGCAGTTCCATTTTGACATTGGGGTATCACAAGACTGAAACTGCAACTTTGCAAACATAAGAATACAAGGAGCCCACAGAAGTGAAAAGGCACTTTTATTTGCAAACACATACAAACACCACAGCATCAAACATGCAGAGAGAAATAGGCAGGCAGAGCTAGGTTTTGAAAAACTTAAAATATATGCTGCTGATCAGAAAACACGAAAACAGTGGAGAAAACTTCTGGCATGGGTGCAAAACCAAGAAAACTTGCTGGAGTATCTTCAACATTGGAGCACATCTGCAAAAAAACCCAATTGGAAACACATCATTCTAGGCCATGGGGACTAATGTCATGAAATGAGAATGAACAGGAGCAACACTGAGACAGCACTTTTCATCAGTTTTTCTTGAAACGTTTAATTGGTTCCTGAGAAAATATTCCTCAACCTGGTGTTGCTTAAGCCTATATTTTAGCTTTCTGCCCAGAAGTTGCATACCCATAATAAAATGGGTATACTTCTGCAACCACAAGGTCTAATGGAATACTTTTGGTGTTACAGTAAAGGGGACACTTGTGAGATTTGTTGAGCTGTGTTAATATGGGAATATCTGATATGGATGAAAGGTAAATGAAGAGGACACACAGCAAAAATGTAAAAAAAAATAAAAATCTAACTGCGCCTTTAAAAAAAAAAAAGCATTTTTAGAATCAATATGAATACGAAAATGGTGTAATATGGTGAGTGGGTCGACACAGCAAAGCTGTATGTTGCTATTCATTTGGTTGTGATTCGAGTTGTGTTTATGGTGTCTAGAAAAGGTTTACACCATCTTATTGCCCAGGCTTTGCTGTTTAATTTGATGAAAAACATCCCTATTTGGGCAGCAATTAGCACCTTATCTGTCACTGATCAACTATGTTCGCCTTGTTTCGTATTGTTTTTTTTGCTTTTTCTTTGTCTTTGTTTTGTTTTGTCTTGTTTTGTTTTTATTGTGTATAAATGTTTTGTACAACACCAACCTGCCAATGGGACTAGAGATGGAAATTAGCCACACGGCTATAATCTTGCATGTTTACGTTTATATGTTCATTAACATGTACCGTCTCATTCCTTCTTTTAAAAATAAACAAATCTACAAAATCTACACTGTGTTTGCGACTGACTCTTAAAATTCTCAGTTCGGGGGATCCTCGTTTTGCAAGGATTTAACAGATTAATTGTCGCCAAAAAAAACTATTACAGGGGTGCTGGTTTGGCGGAGTGGTTAGCAACAAGGTATATCCCATATAGCTACTTCTGCCGGCCTTGGTTCAAATCCAACCTGTGGTCAGCTTACACAGTGTCTTCCCCTACTTTTTCACTCCCTTTCACAAGCCTATCCACTGTCATTCTCTCCTATGATTAAAGGCACAAAATGCCCAAAAATACATTAAAACAAACTATTACAATAAAGATGAACTTCGAATCAGGTCTTTCACATCTAATGTTTGCTTGATACTAACAAGCTAGTTCTAGTTCTTTAGTGTTACAACAGCTAACATACAGCTAATGGTTAGCGCTCCCTCTTGACGATATACAACGTCACTGCGCATTTAGCATAGTTAGCATCTTCCAACAACATTCATCAGCTGCTTACCTCCACATGTAGAAGCTTCTTTTGCTGGTTGTATGTTGGTTGTCGAGTGGATTCTCGCTATTTCCACAACGTCTCCAGCTGATACTTGTAAACATCAGCCGTTCTATGCACAGCTACGGCTGAATAAGATCAGGTGATCTGTGGCTTTGTGAGAGGTTCAACTGACTTAGCAGGCAGCGGCATTTGTCTACAATTTTACCGAACATTAAACTTTGATTGTAGAAAAATGTGCCAAAAATCTCTGGTAGCAACAAACAGAATCTTATTCAGAAAAAAATAAGTCTTAATACGTTAAAAATTGAGGTCCTCCCACTCTGGAGATCATTCTTTTCAAAAACTAAATCAGCGCCTAAAGACAAGAGGAGCAGAAGACGAGCGTGAAAGGTCTGCACAGCTGAGGAATGGAGAGGTGTGGAACAAAGGCATACAAGTCCCACTCGTCTGGTTTGCAATCAGAGGTGCCAAGCAGAGGGAAATAACCAGGCCAAGCAAATTAACGCACATGCTAATACTCTTACTCTCACTGAAAGCTTCTCATGGACAGACAGTATCATGGTAAGAATCTGACTGCTTCTAACAGGGTCTGCGTGCAGAGGCATCCAATATGCAGGACTGATGCATTCCCTAACAGAAGTAGGAGTCAGGGTTGGGGTCTACTGCATTATTTCATTTTCCGGAGGTTATCCAAAGTTATTTTTATGCCAATTCATTACTCTATATATAATCAGGACTTAAACCTAATCACTGAAATTCATTTTATAACTAAGTTAAAACAGATTTTTTTTAAACATTATTAGGGACAGTACCAGCTTGAATCAGGGAGACTAAAGTCCCAGGGACACAATTCCGTTTCTCAAGGCGATTTTGCATGATTATCATAACCCTGATGAAACGTATAGTGGGGTGGAGGCCAAATGCAGTTCTAAGGTAAACAGTATTAGCGTGGCAAATAGGGGGCTCAATCAAGCTGGTTGTGGCTAAATCCAGAAAGCTTTCTGGGGTTTATTGACAAGGACGCATCAGATTGTACCCCAACTGTGTCCCGTTCAAGGTGATTACACAGCATTGTTCTCACATATCTCATATGGGAAGTGAACACGACAAAAACGCAAGCAACGGAACTCAATCGAGGCTTACTTATCAAGGCAAACTGGGCTTGAACAGGGCTGATTTTGTGTCGGGGGATGGAAATTCATGGCATACTTGTTGTATTGACCTAACTGAAGCAGGACAGACGGCCCCAAAGTGCGATAGGTCAAACCAGCCTTGCCAATTCTGTACAGAACATGCACAATTGGCATGAGAAATGGGAATGTGTGACAGTTTGCTTAGTCACAAACATCTGAGGGCTTCACCCAATAGCTTGCTAGAAAGTCAAATTGACATGCCTTTCAGCTTTTAAACCATGCTTCTTGTGTAAAACAACTGGATGAGAACTTGCGACATCCGCTGTATGGTTTTCAAAGGAGACCTTGGACTGTTAGAAACACCCTCTAAACAAATTTTGAATCAAACTACTAAGGCTTAGACAAGGAAAGGCCTAATGCCCTCTGACCAACTGAGCCAGTTATATCACAAACTTTTCAAAGTCAGATATCTTAAATAAAATAATTGGAGACACTATATAAAAAAAATTGCAGCACTGGGGGTTGCTGGCTGGATGCAACTTGGAATGTAGATCATTAAATAGTTAATTCCTCTAAAGGCCTGATCTACAAAGATACAAAATAACGGTACTAAATTGCGTGTTTAAACAAAAAAATTGGACGTGCAAATAGTGGGCACGTTGCAGGTGATCTGCTTTCGCCACGTGTGCTATTGATAACAGGCGGACCGTCCTCTTTAAAAGAGGATTTTGTGTGTGCTATCGACTGTCACAGTGGAGAGTTTGAGAGAGCAGAGTGGCCGTAAGTAAATAATGAAGTTTGAAGCCATGGAGTTTGAGGAAAATAAAACACACTTGCAGTAGTCTTTTTCATCGCATGTCATTTTGACGGACAAGATCGTCACTTTTCTCTCTTCCCTTATTTCTATCCATCATTTTTGATTTTCCTTTTCAGATTGCAATGAAATATAATCCAAATGACAGCATTCACATTGTTACACAGCTTCATCATCAATAACCTCTTATGTGAAGAGCAGTCTAATAGTTATGCACACACTAAGCGAGTACTTTTGCCTTTAACGCACTGACTGTGTCACAATCTCCGCGCACTGACAGCCTCTTAACTTGCTGTCAGTACGTGGAGATATGATTAAGTCAGCTCTGACAAACAAAGTTATTAAGTCTATGTAGGTTTTTACACAGGTTAAATGAACTCCTTCAAGAAGTATTAAGAGTGCAAACGGAGAGGATTTAATTAATGCGTGTCTGCATGAGTGTGACGTAACACTGTACTGTCCCTCTTTTTCCAGTCCATTAGAATGACAGACAGCTTCCAAGTCTTTGTTTTTCAACAAAAAATTCAGTCAGTGACGTTCATAACACTGTGCCTTTTTTGCACCTGCTTTTTAAATGTACTAAATTTAGACACAAAAACTGCACGCAATCAGTTGTGGATCTGATAAATCACATTGTGGGTGCTCGATGATTACATTTGCATCTCCTCCTCCTGGTATTTTGTGCATTCTGATCATCTGCATGTATTCTGCATATCCATGAGAGCAAACACGCTAAATGGACTGCGAGTATTATTTTGCTCATTTGACCGACGCAATCCTCCATGCACCCAAACCAGTGGCGGCTGCTGGTCAGTCAAGGAGGGGAAGCTCATTTTTTCCCGGCCTACATCATAAATTTGTTTATTTATTTAAATGTAAATTCTACCCTCCGTTCCTTTTCAAGAAAATGATCTGTGACCCTGTCGTACCAACTAGGTGTCTTTTCCAGGGATTTTACCAGTGTTCTCTCAATGGCCAGCAGAGCTGGACTGCTAAACGGCCTTGGCCCATTGTGTTGCGGGTGTAAGACTTGAGCCACTTCAAACAGGAGAAGCTCCTCTCCAGAACAACTGAATGTAAAACTTAGAAGATGCTCCGGTGGAGGGTTATACTTCAAGATCGCTGATTGGCTGATTTCACTGTCAATCAAAAGGGGATTCGGCCTCAGACAGATCATCCAATCATCATTCAGAAGCCGAGCATCCAGGCCAGCCTACTGCCTCATAGACCCCCAGAGACGCTGAGCGTCCGATGGGCGGGACAAAGCCCAGTGTTTATCCAATGACCATCCAGTTTCCACAGTGGAACAACCCACTCTACGCTTCCCCATCAAAGTCAGAAGATGCTCAGAGTCTGACTGTGTTACAGCACTGAAACACTGCGGGGATTAATGAGAAGGAAGTTGCGCCAGTTACCTGTGATAAGCAGCTGATTCTGAAAAAAAGATGAAGATATTCTAGCGCATATTTAGTCAATGAAATGTACACACAGCAGTACATACAGTATCACCACTTTTTTTGGGGACATTTTAGGGGAAGTTGAGCTTCCCTTGCAGTCTTATGGTGTGTTCACAGCGGACGCGAATTCGCCTCAACGTGCGTCGAGATTACATACAAAGTTAAGGCAAAGACGCGTCCCCGGGCGGCGCGTTGGACGCGTTTGGCACGGCGCATTTGGAGCGTCCAGCGCATTTGAGGATGCCTTGACGCTCGAGTTGAAAATATTGAACTTTCGACGCCAGTTCGCTTGACGCTGTGGCGCGGCAGCCAATCAGCGATGACATCCCCCCCCGACGTCATTGATTTGATGACATACGGTGCTATGACCCCCTGCTCCCGCTCAAAGCCCTCTGTAAGATGGAGGAGAGGTTTATCTGCGCTGTTTACTATCATCGGAGCTTTACTATTCGGCGTGTATACTCTACAGAGACCGGAACAAAAAGGAGCAGGCTTGGGTGAAAGTCGCCGAGGAGACAGGTTTGATTTGATGACTTGTGACGCCCCGGTCTCCTGCTCCTGCTCAAACCCCCTCTCAAAGATGGAGGAGAGGTTTATCTGCGCTGTTTGCTATCATCCGGAGCTCTACTACTGAATGTGTGCACTCAACAGAGACCGGAACAAGAAGGAGCAGGCTTGGGTGAAAGTCGCTGTGGAGACAGGTTTTGAAGGTAAGTTCTGTAAATATTCGTTTCCAGCTGGATTTGCCTGCACGGGTTATCACTGAGTCCGATAAGCTCCGGCTCTCTACTGCGCCTGCGCCAGGACGTGCGTCGTCCCTCAGTTTGTCAAAATGTCCAGCGTCCAGCCTCGGGCGTTACGCGTGTCAATTCGCGTCCAGTGTGAACGTAGCATTAGAGCAATCACCACTGACCCAAACCTTTAGTAGATCATGCCCTAAGTGTCTAATCTGTTTTGACAGTGAAATTTTAAATGATAAAGACTTAACAATACCTTAAGCTCACAGAATAAAATTTGCACAAGCCCCAAAAAATTACAACTGCACTTGTAACTAACTTTCATCATCCTTATTTAGATCGTGTGCTACACTTTACATCCAGCTACAAGACAGACATGAAAAGCTGAAGTGGAAACTTTATCACAGAGTTGTTGCTAGAGAAACTATATATTGTCTGCAGTGGGGCAAACTAGCAGGCTTTCAGGATGCTGCAACAAGGTAATTGCAAGCAGTCACAACTTTCAACCCAAGTCATTATGAACCTTTGGTCTGAACTGGACTTCATAACCAAGTCAGTTTAGTGTCTTTTGTCAATAAGATACACAGTTCAAGGAAGCACATTCCTGGTTGTCACATTCATCATTCCTGATGGCTTGTCTACACCACCATCTACATTAATCCTTCTTTATTCAGTGAGGGATTTATGTGCACTAAAGTTTAAAGGGTGTAATGGTACTCCGGAGGCAAAGGGCACAAATTGCATTTCTTGTCGCTGAGTAGATGGCGGCATACCTGGGTACTTGCCGCCTTTGTTTCTCCACACAAAGCAGGCCATGAGGGTCATGAGAGTGAGGACCACCACCGCACACATGGTCCCAATGACCCATCCCTGGGTAGAGGAATCTCTTTGCTGCTCTTCCACACCTGTGAAGGAAAATAATAATAGCACAGTGACAGAGCTCAAGGTTTCACTTTAAACTACATGTATTTGAGCATGACATCCCTCTTGAGCATTCCCCAAACAGCTTTTTTATTTGACTGAGAAGGAAAATCGGATGGGTTGTAGTTTGAGAGGTTTTTCTTCCATTCTGTTTGACTCATGCACCCTTCAGCTAAAACACTACGGGCCAGATAATCCAAAGATTGCACTTTTTTTGCAACTGCTAAACATGTGCAAAAACAAAATAGCATGCAATCCACAAAGCATACACAAAGGGTGAAATGTGCGCAAGCGAACACAAACTGCACTGCCACTCCTCGCTGCACCAGTCCAATTTGCGTATATGTAAATTAGGAAATATTTATAAATTCAGCTCAAAACTGCCCCCTTCCTTTGCAAATTAACCACATTGCAAATACCACCTAATCCACAAAGACCAGCGCTAATTAACACAGGCAGTAAAGTGGTGCTATTTAACACCATTGAGACCCCTGTATTAAATCTGTGCAATTTCTTTTTCTCCCTCTTTCACTCTCTGTCTCGCTCAAAATGACTGCAAATTGCACTAACTTGGTGGTAGCAGAGCCTATATAAGGGTGGCCATGCCAGGACTCTCTGGCAATCATGGCAGCAGTGATTGTAGCCAGGTGAAGGCATCGTGGCAGGTGAGATGGCAGGTGCACACAAGAAAGGATTTATCAGAGGAGAGTATAACTTTTTGATTTAAGAGACAATTAAATCATTTGCAGATAGTGGCTGCCAGGTCGCATGATTCTTGTGCAACTTGATGACATCAAGGACGACACTTATATAGCCTACTGTGTTTGTTTCTGCGACCATTCCACCATTTTTAACTAAACATGTATAAATTGTCTAAATTCAGTCTTTTAAAAACCTCTATGACCCAGTTGAACTCTTTTTTTGTCATTTGAGTTGTATTTCCCGCATTTATTTTAGCTGGTACAATAACAAAGGCCAAAACAAAAAAAAGAAGTAAATGACAAAAAAGTGACACCTATAGATATATGGTCCTTTGACCACTTTGAACAACTTTGTGTTCATACTAAATAATTTGAAGTTTTTTTTTGAAGGAGCACAATTAATACTTTGACATCTATACACTTGGTGGCTGTGTCTCACGAGATAAGGGTCATCCGCTAAATGCGGAATGCTTCACTAAATAAGGAGATAAATCGGTAATGCCCAAAACAAACACGGGAAATAGATGCAACTCAACTTCTCATCCTGACAATAGTAATTCAGCAGCCTCAGTGGTAGGTTGCAGGGGGCTTTATGTTGACCTAAAGACGGGACAATGGACAGCTCTGTTCTCAGGTAAATTAGGTCAGTACAAAAGATTCAGGACCATTTGACTTGTTTATTTTGACTTGTTTAAGATGCAATCACATTTGTGTCATGAATAAAATTAATTGACTGCATACTAGAAGTCGACTTTAACCCATTTATGCACTTAAGATCATCAAAACATTATAATAAATAATAAATCAACAACGACAACAAAAATGCATGATTCACCTATATTTGAGCTCTCAAGCCCGAAATGTTTTGGTTTAGGCCTGTCAAAGAGCACTTACCAGCTGACGTGAACTACTCGCTACAGCTGCAAGTTTGTGTCTTGTGCCTTGCTGTTATTGCATATTGTTCTTGTGCCATTGTCTGTTGTTGCTGCTTAGTGTAAAGGAGACGTCAATCTTATTGAAGTTTGCATGGACAAGCCACCTATATGCCACGCGGCTTATTGCAATCTGCAATATCTGCAACTGCGCTCAGTTAGTCAGACAGAAAAAAATATTCAGAGATGTGGAGAATATTAACCTTTTCACACATGCACTGCAATCTGTCACAGACTAATTATGCTCTTGTGCTGCTATAGTATGGCTGACTACAACACATGTCTCTAAACTCTATCGACATTAACACCATTCTGTTGTCTCACCTTTGACTTTTGTCTGGATAACTTCTTCGAAAATGCTACTGTCATTTAGCAGCCTGCTGGCAATGAGGCGTACAGTGTAAACTGTCCCAGGTTTGAGCCCATCGATAATGTGGAAACTTTGAGAGAAGTTTATAGCCTCTGAAATCCACCAGCTACCTTCACCTACATATTCAAGCACAGAAAGTGCACACGCAGAAGGTGTGTATCAGTATATAATATCAAGAAAAAAGATAGGATGAGTAAGAAATGGTTCTCAAAGTATAAGTTATTTGTTGCATTACATATAACTATTAATACATTCTCAAGAAATAGTGGAAAAGAGGGAGGTAGCCATGTTAATGTTAGACATGCAATACAGTTTTGGGTGTTTAAATGAAACCATCTCAGTTTCATCTAAATATGGTGCAACCTAGGAATTACAGAAATATTCAGCAAGGCATGAACCGGAAAATTAGCTTACAGTTATTCATAAAAGCCACATAAAGCTGCAAGTCCTGCTGTTCATCTGTGGCAGTCCAGCTGATTTTGGCAAAGGTGTCCCTCACATAGGCGCTTATGTTCAGCAGGGCTGGAATTGATAAAGTGAGAGGGAAAATAGGAGGAGGGGGAAAATAAGAAGTACAAGAAAAATCACAGACAGACAGAGAGAAAAGCACATTGAAGGCAGGAAGAAAGGATTAGCAGATGCAAGTAGGTTCCCCTGTAGCTTGAGAACAGTGCAGCTTGCAGAAAAAAACGCCTCAAGGCGACAGTTCAAAAGGCACAATTGGCCGCAGACTTTACTGAGTGGAGCTGGATGTAGGCTTATAAAGGGTAGAGATCTAGGCAGGAGTAACATGTAGGCCCAATCCCAAACCGCCCCCTACGCACTACCCCTTCACTAACGAGTGTCACTCCAAATTGAGTCACACTCGCAGATATGGAGGGCACTTCCACTGAAGGGGGAGGGTATGTAAAAAAGACGGGCAGGAATGGGAGGCCCTCTTCACTTCAACGGAAAAGGAAAACTTCGTGGCCATGGCAACAGAAAGACGCCCCGTGTAAGGCTGTTACACTGTGGCAAAGATTATGACCCGCTAGGACATGAGTTACGTTACAGCCTAATTCAAATAGTTTAAGCGATTCCACATGTCTTTCAATCCGATTACCATCTGACAATTCAATCAAAGAAATGAATAAATGTTGCCAATTGTGCTCACATTTTATGGTGCCAGGGCTGCACAATCATATCAAATGTCAGCATGATTTGTTTGTTTCGTTTAAACTTTAAAACCACGCTTTAAGTGATTTTCTGTCAGTGTGACAAAGGTGTGGGGAACATATGGACACCTGGGCACTTACATTCATGTTGTTTCCTCCCATTTAGACGTTGCACTTCCTGCCAAAGTCGATGGAAGCCTGCATCGATGCAGACTCGCTGTTTAAGGGCTGAACGGTCCACTCCCCCTCCGCACTCCGTGGAATGGGACAGCCCTTAATATGGCGGACCCTCCGCACGGACGCGCAAACGGAGGGGTAGTGGGTAGGGAGAGTGTGTAGGGGGCGGTTTGGGATTGGGCCCTCGTCTTCACTCTCTCTTAAGCAAAGCTGGCATTTCATGAGCCCACCACATGCTGAAATCAGAATAGATTGAAAAGACTACTTTCTATCAGATTACATTGTTAGCTTGAAAAAGTTTTGGTACGAGCAGATGAGATCTCACAGAAACCATTGGATGTGCATAAGTGCATGTGAGTTGTATCTAAAAGAGGATGAGTAGAATTGTCTGGGATAGAGCTGAGAGAGGAGAGAACAGTTGTGGCATGAAAGGAGACACCTCAGATGCTGGACTCCTGCTACAAGACTGTCATGTCTAAAGTTCTAGTCTGTGCGACATAAAGCCAGCTCTGCACTCTACACGATGCAGGATTGTTAGAACAAGTTGGAAGACCAGATTAATAGCGGTAACTGTGCAAGAATGCTGCAAGTGATAGTAAACACAATATCATTGTAGCAGGTAGCCCAAATAGTGAATGTGAAATGCAAATTTAAACTACAAACTCTCACTTTAGGTAAGGTATTTTCACTAAGAAATGTTCTGTCTTTCCACAACTGTTACACAGGGGTTACGCAGTCTAAACTTGCACTAGTAACATAGGACATTTTCCACATTAGGTTTACTATTGAATCACCCCTTCCTTGTTAACTATTTTACACTGCTACAATTATATTGTCTGACATAACAGTCTCGTACCCTCACTTCCAATTATGAATGCCAATATATCCAGCAGGATGGTGGAGGCTAAAGCAACTACATATGTATAAAACTGCATTTTATAAAGAATCTTTCACCCTTTAAGGTGTATCTGTTTGATGTGCAATGCAGAATTTTTTAAATCAAATTATGTCAGAGAGAAGACTGAAGTTAGCAATCTTCACCAATATTGCAGTCCTTTTAGACAAACTAAAAAAAATGAGATTTCTGACCATTGCCAAAATTTGGCCTAACAGGATGGAATTCAAGAGAAAGACATGCAGCATAACCACACAGAACATATTAAATTACAGTTTTTTTCTGATGACATCTTGTCCCACCAAAGATAATGGGAAGCGAGTGATTTTTGCATGGACTGATTTTAATTTGGAATGACACAAAATATATTTGAAAGTCTCATCAGTAGTGAAAATAAGGACAATTATTTTTGGAAAAGTTCACAGATAAAAAGTGGCCAGACATCGATTTAAAACCTCATTTTAAAGAGGAGAAAAGTAAGATTTCTATTTTCGATCATAGAAATCGATCTCGTTGATGTGCATGGCTTGGTGTGTATCTGAAGGTCTGCAAGATTAGATATTTTGGGACATCAGTCTCCTCACACCAGGCAAATATGCCAACCTGTGGAAGAGATCAAGTCTCCATGTATAAAAGGCACATAAAATTGTTCTCAAACAGCAGGTAGACTTTATCATTTGCTTTCCTCAATTTAACACTTTTTACTCATTCTCAGCAAGCTTACATGTGTCCCAGATATACCCAGAATATATTTCTAAAGTTTCTTTCCAGAAACATGCTCAAATATTAGATCTTGGCATACCTTTAAATCCTGTTTTGGCCCTGCCTTGAACAAGGTGTTTTAGTGTAATCCTGATAATCTTGCTTTGCACTTTCAAAAATTAGATGTAGATTTGACTTGCAAGTGCTGTGGCATAGGGAAAGGGGGTGTGGGCAAGCCACTGACACATTGCATAAAACCAATCACTGTGTTTGGCACACTACCTTCCTTTAAGGACAGACTTTACACCTAAAACTTTCCAATACTGTATTCATATCAAAACAACAACAAAAAAGTGGTCTCTGGTTAAAATAATCTATATTAGGTAATCTGCAAGCTTCTGGTTCTATTAATGGAATGAGAGGATTCTTTTTGAAGTAAGGGAGTGGTTGTTCAAAGAGGTTTTACAAATACATTTGTTTGGTATCTTTGTCTAACTGTCAGTACAAAACTAAAATCTTACTTTTTGTGTTTTTATGTCTGTTTGGTTCTAGTTTCCGCTGTGGTTGCACTGCATTCTGCGTGTTTCTTTATACATGGAATGTAATGTTTTACGTCACAGTGGTATTATTCAGTAGGGCTAGGACGATTCACTTTTCTCCTAATTCGATTTTTTAAGGTTTTTTTTAGTAACCGATTCAATTTAAATTGCGATTTGACGATATTGGCGATTTTTGCAATCTTTAGTTGAGTAGAGACAGCTTTCAGCTTTATAGACTAGGCACAAACACACATCCACACACATGAACAAATACTCTGAAGAACACAGCTATGCATGCTCGTCCACACACAAAGAAAACTGTAGGCAGAGCACAAATATAATAAAATGCAGGCAGACACCAGCATGAATGATCTATTTGTTAGTGGTTCTCTGGATTCATTGAGTGGTGAGTAGCAGTAGCACCAGCAGGTAGAATGCTGATGTACTATGATATCCCACAATGCCCGGCACAAATAATGCAATGAGCTCCTCAAAAACCCATGATACAATATTTATCAACAAATACAATGGCCACACAATTCTAGCATTTTGATTTTCCCTAACAATGTACCATAATGTAGTGGGCAGAATCTAAACCTAATTTTATCCAATAATGAAAGCTAAAATACAAACTTAATGATACGCTTAGATATCAGCCTAGATATCAGAGGTTTTATAATGCTTGAACATTTCAGAGATTTGTGGGTTAAATAAGAAGCTTGAATTTTTGTCCTGCTTTTTGTTCCCAATGGCACTGTATATCACTAAATACTATCTCATCAAGAATTTTACTGTACATAAAAGTAATACTTATTTGTCAGAACCTACTGAACAACACAATATGTCACTTTTCCATATCATCACCCACACTCTATATTGTGATAATGATGAAAATGAATTGGAATAAAGTTAGACTTTTTTTGATAAATAAAATTACAGTTTTATATTGATTATATTAAAAAAAGGAAAATTTCTGCTGCAGCTCAGTCTTCTGAGCTCAACCTCAAAAAATGGTGGGGGGAAGATTTCTGTTCCTGAGATATGCAAACTATATTACTGCTATAAAGGGAGCACATACAGGAAATGGAAATTATCAAACAGTAAACCATGTAATCACCTGCTGCTTAATATTGAACTCTGTACTCTAACATTTTGTTCCCACAATAGAGAACAGTTGTGGCTCAAACACTCCAAGGGCTCGATCTACTAGAGGTTTGCATGTATAAAAACATGTGCAAACTTCATAGCACACAAAAGCTGATCTACTAACAGAGTGCACTGAGGATTGCATCTGTCAAATGGGCAAAATAGCACACGCAATCCATTTACTGTGTATGCCCTCATGAATATGCAGGATATATGCAGATCATCAGAACAGGCAAAATACTGGGTGGAGAAGATTTAAATGTAATCATTTAGCACCTGCAATGTGATTAAAGAACCCAGTGACTGATTGTGCTCTGTGTTATTGTGTCTAAAACTAGTACGTTTGAAAAGCAGGTGCCAAAAGGCCCACTATGCATGGAGGGCCGCGATCATGGTGGCAGTAAGTGAATATTTTACATCACCGACTGAATTTTTTTTATCAATAATGGAAAGAGTTGTACACTGTCCGTCATTATGAAAGACTGGAAAAAGAGGGACGATCCAATGTGCCATGCAGACAAACAGGTAAAGTAAACCCTCTCTGTTTTGCACTCTACATCATGGATGAGTTCATTTAACCAACCTGTGTAAAAAAAAACCCAACAACTTCTGAACCATAATTACTCTGTCACACACAGCTGACAGCAGCAGACTCTATGCACTGACTGTTAGATAAGGAACTGTTATTGCACAGATAGTGTGATGCAGCCAGTGTGTGAAAGGCAAGAGTACCGGTCTGTGTGTGAGTAAATATAAGACTGCTCTTCACATGAGAGGTTATTGATGATGAAGCTGTGCAGCTTTGTGAGTGCTGTCATTTAGATTATGTTTTAATGTTAGATACAAATATGGCATGAGAGAAAAGTGACGACCTTGTAAGTCGAAATGACAGACAGCAAAAAAACTACTGCAAGCGTGTTTATTTGTTTCCAACTCCATGGCTTCAAACTTCATTTTTCATTTGCAGCCACTCTGCTCTCCCAAACTCTCCATGGTGACAACAGATAGCACACGCAAAATCCTCCTTTAAAGGGAGTGATCCACACCACTTTTATGCCGGTTGTCAATTGTGCATGTGGCCAAAGTAGATCAACCGAAACACACTCACTAATTGCTCATGCAATATTTTTGTTTGCACATGCAATTTAGCACTTGTTATTTTGAATCTTAGAGCTCACGCCCCAAGTCTACAATGTTTTGGCATGATATTGCAGAGCAGCACAGACAAACCAATACAAAAGTATTAAGGCTCATACATGACAGGGCACCTCATCATTGGTACAAACGTAGACTCAGTGCAGATGTAGGAAGTTGCCTTTACTCTGTGAGCACAAGACATGTAAGAATGTCAGTGAATGTGCAGTATTGCCCTTGTTATTGTTTATACAGCATGTTCAGTAAATGATACACAAGTTAATGTTTAGCAATTTGTTTAATTACAGATGGCAGGTCAGGTCAGGTCTAATTTACGCACTTCTAGGCAGATATGATTTGTCAGCAAATTGGGCCTGTCCTACTAAGTTTTGTGGGTGTGGCTGCCGATTGAAAAAATATGACATGCGCCACAGATGAACAATTTTAGTAACCATAAGGGCCACATCATTGTTCTAGTCAGCTTCAGAGGGCCAAACTATCACTAAGACAATCAAAATACTTTAACTTTAACAAAACCATAAAAATTGGAGGTCACATGACCGGCAAGCGCAATGGTTGGAAGACTCTAGGGCTCCCATGTGTTATCCCTATTTTTTACTGATTAACTGATGCTCAAGACCTTGGCAGACTTTATTTGAATGTGCTCAATGTAAAGATGCCAAGCCAAAAGAAACTACTCAGCTCGCCGACCAAAATTCCCCCAGCGAAGCAGAAACAAAAGGACGCTAGCGGCTCGGTGGCTACAGAGGTTAGCATGGAGGAAGCTGCCTCGTTAGCCTTAGCCAAACAGCGTGATGAGCTGGAGATGATTATCACCCGCGCCATTACCAACGCAATTGAGAGTGTTAACATCTCCGTCAGGAAACTTCAGAAGGACTTAGACGCCCATATGGATGCTGTCCGAGGCCTGGCAACAAAAGTGGAGAGGGTATAAGTTGACACACGAACCATAAAACGCCAGGTATTAGACAACGCCACCGGCCTTGAGAAGCTCCAACAGAAACTCGCCCTGTTAGAGGACCACAACCGAAGGAACAACGTACAAATCACCAGGATCAGTGCGGGCAGAGAGGGAAACAACACAATCACTTTTCTACAAGAAATGCTTCCCAGGTGGATTCCCTAGCTTGACAATAAAGCCGTTGAGATAGAGAGAGCCCATCGCATCTACAACCCGCATGTTGAGAGGAATACTCCACAGACGATGATACTGCGGCTGCTGAGGCCCGGAGACCGCAACGCCATGCTGAACGGCGCCTGGGAGGAGGCAAAAAATGACCCTATACAAGATCCTGGCAGATCACTGCGGTTTTGTGCTGACTACAGCGGCCACACAAGTAAGTGGCAGAAGGCATTTGCGGGTATACAGAAGTCTTTATGTGAGTAGGGTGTCTCATCTTTCATGATCTACCCGGCTACCCTGAAGATCATGAAAGATGGTGAACAATGCAGCTTTCTACACAGGAGGATGCAGAGGAGTTTCTCCGAGGGTCTCGACATGGAGGTGGAGGGTCAACATCAATGCTGGCGTCAGCTCACCAGCGTGGAGAAGTGATGGAGCAGGGGGAAAGTAACGACACCTGAAGACGAGTTACAGACATTGAAATATTCATAACACCGTAGGTTGCTAATTATTTCTTAGGCTACACAACTGGTTACTGTTTCCAAGAGAGAGCACTGACCTTGACATACAGTGATGTTTAAGCTTTAAGAGGACAATTTCAGGTATTCTGTATGACATAGCCTAAATCTGTTATGTTTTTAAGTTAAACAATAAGCACGTTCACCCCTTAGCAGGAGGTTAGGACGTTTGTCCTTAAATTCAAGTCTGATATTAACAGAAAGATTTTTGTAAAAAATGTAAGTTTGTTGCCAGGTCAGCTGTGACCATAAGGGGGATACAACCGAGTTTTGAGTCTGAGCTGCGTTATGCAGTGGTCAGGTTACACAGAAATACAAGTTTTGGGGCATGGGTATGGCAGCTATGGGGGGGATTGGGTCTCCTACTGGTCAGTATGCTTGAGTACTTGGTTTACAGTCGAGTGTATAACTGGAATTTAAACACTTTGGTTTTTGATAATGGTTATGCTTTTAAGTTTTAATTTCCGGGGCTTAAATGTCAATATTAAGAGGGTTAAATGTCAAGAATTAATATGCAAAGTGAATGCGGACATAGTAGTAATCCAAGAATCACACCTAAGACAAAGAGATGTCCAGAGAATGCAGAATAAACAATACATGGTGGTCTCCTCCTCTATTTATGGTTCTAGCTCGAAAGGAGTAATGACTACTTATAAGAGGACTCTACCGGTGAAGATCGAAGGTGCTAGTAATGATGAATTTGGGCTAGTAGTATATGTGTGTACATCAGTTTTTGGTACATAAATTGCATTCATATCTGTTTATGCGCCAGCAGTTTTTGAGGAGAATTTCTATCATAACTTCACAAAGGAACTACTGAACCTTACAGAATATCAATTAGTTTTAGGAGGAGACATAAATGCAGTCTGCAACCTAAATTTAGATAGATCTACAGGCTCACATACATACAGTCAGCAATCAGCATCTACAGCCTCGAACACAATTATAGACAATCTCAACCTTTTTGATGTTTGGCGGGTACAAAAACCTGGTATTCGAGATTACACTTGTTTTTCTTCACATCATAAGTCTTTCTCAAGGATTGACTATTTTCTGTTGTCATGTAGTTTAAAGGACCACACAACACATGTTAAGATTCTCCCAGCCACCTTGGCAGATCACAACCCTCTAGTTCTTGATATTGATCTCAATCTCACTTTCAAAAAATCTCAGAGATGGCGTTTTAATACCTCTCTTCTGAATGACACTGTATTTGTCTCTGAATTTAGAACCAGACTATCCACCTTTCTCCAGGACAGCACAGGCTCTGTTGAAGATTCTAGGTTAGTGTGGATGGCAACAAAGGGCTTTATCCGTGATTTTACAACATCATATGCATCACATATGAAAAAGACTAGGAATCTTAAAATTAAAGAACTGGAGGAGAAATGCTTATGTCTGGAGAAGACTCTTAAGAGGAAATATTCCAATACAGTCAGTACCGAGTTACTGGTTGCTAGGCAAGAACTAAATGATTTGCTAAGGAGACAAGCGGAATTTATCACACACAGAACTAGGCAAAACTATAACTGTAACGGAAGTAAACCCAGCAGGCTTTTGGCTCTTAGATTGAAACTGTGTGAATCAAAGTCTTCCATTGATTCAGTATACCATCCTACTAAAGGTTTGGTCTCTAACCCAATTGAGATAAATACTACCTTTCAGGCATGTTATCAAAATTTATACACATCAGCTGGTAGCTTTAATCCAGAATTATGTAACAAATTTTTACAAGGGGTGAACCTACCCAACTTAGAAGAAGAAGAGAAAACAGACTTGGGCCGTCTGATAAATTTGCAAGAACTGAAAGTTACATTAAGTAAAATGTCAAGAGGAAAATCCCCTGGCCCTGATGAGATCCCACTTGAAGTGCTCCTACACTTCTGGGACCTCCTCGGACCAGTTCTTCTAAGCTCCATACAGACTACGTTAGAGAAGGGCACCTTTCACAAGCACACCAATGTGGCCTTAATCTCTTTGTTACCAAAGAAGGTCAAGGACCCATCACTATTCTCAAATTACAGACCTATATCTCTGATAAATTCAGATTTAAAAATCTACTCAAAGTTACTGGCACTATGTCTGGAGCCCTATATGAATAAACTAATCCATCAAGACCAAGCTGGGTTTATGAAGGCGTTTAATGCACGTAATAGAAGAATCTAAGCAGCTTCAGGTGCCCTGTGCAATTCTATCACTCAATGCTGCCAAAGCTTTTGAAAGGGTCGAGTGGGAATATTTATGGGCTGTACTACGAAAATTCCAGCTTGGTGAAACTTTTATCAAGATGTTTCAGGTTCTGTATGCAAACCCCTCTGCCATGTTTAATACAAATGGATTAAACTCTAACCCCTTTCCTATTTTCCGTGGTACGAGACAAGGCTGTGGGCTCTCCCCGAGCCTGTTCATTCTTTCACTTGAACCATTTGCACAACACCTGAGGCAGAATTCAGTTATATCTCCTATTCAAATTAGACAGAAATCTCACACCCTCTCGGCCTTTGCAGGCGATTTCCTCATATACATGACAGACATAGGAAACTCTGTTACGTCCTTATTGACAGCCTTTGAGGACTTAAAAAGCAATCAGGGTTTAAGATTAACTGGACAAAGTCCGCTCTGATGCTGCTAAAATGATGCTGTCAAGAACATCAAATTGTCAAGCTCGGTCCCAGTAGTAACTCAAATCACATACTTGGACATACAGATACACACTTCGCTCCAGAAAATAGTAAATGGCAACTACGGAAAAACTTTCAAGGAAGTTGAACATGACCTTGCAAATTGGAACAAGCTACCTACTTCATTACAAACACGTATATCTGTAATCAAGATATTTTACCCCATGTTAACTTCTTAAGTATGATGATTCCACTCTCTCCCCCTGCAGATTATTGGGCTCAAATTGATAAACTGTTACGTAGATATATTTGGAATAATGCTTGCCCAAAACTGACATTTTCAGTGCTACAGAGACCTAAAGACCAGGGAGGACTTGCTCTTCCAAATTTTAAATTGTGTCATCAATCCTTCCAGCTACGTCCTGTTATGGCCTGGCTGGATGACCACTCATGTATCTCATGTATAACTTTAGAGAAGGGCTTAGCTCACCCCTGGAGACTGAAGGACATTTTATTCTCAGGTATAAAAGATAAGCACTGCATGTTACGATGTGGAAGTACTATCACCAACACAATTAGGAACTTCAGAGCTGTTGAGAAGGACTTGAAGGGGAATTTAAATGGCACATTGACACCCCCTTGTGGCACAACATGAATGTAAAGATTGGGAACAAGCCCCTGGTCTTTAAACCATGGTCTTTGAAAGGTATTAAAGTTATTGGAGACTTGTATGATACAAAAGGCATGCTTTGCTATCAGGGTTTGAAGAACCATTTTGATCTACAAGACTCATCTTTTGTCTACTATCTACAATTAAGATCAGCACTTAAAGCACATGGTGTGCCACTTGGGTCCAAGCTCCCCAAACATCCCATGATAGACTGGATAAACTCTCTTCCCTTAAGTGGCTTTGTATACAAAGTCTACTGCAAACTATCTGGACAATGAGAGACGTTATTGGTGTTTAAGGCATGGCAAAAGGATTTTGACACAAAGGACAATGATATTTCTTGGGACAATGTGTGGAAAAACATCTTTCTCAAAGAACCCTAATCACCAACTCATTAATTTTAAAATGTGTCACAGACTCTACTATACACCTATCACTAGATATGGTATGAAATTAACAACAAGTCCAAGTTGTACAATGTGCAAACTTAATGTTATAGGATCCTACAAACATATGATGTGGGAATGCTCCTCTGTGCAGACCTTCTGGGACCGGGTATCAAGGACCCTGTTAGAGCTGTAGGGTACTGCTTTAACATCTAACCCAATTTTTTTTCTCCTTAATTATGATTCTCAACTTCATGTAAGTGAAAAACAGTGTAAACTGTTGCTAAGTGGCCTTTACAGCTGCGAAAAAAACTTCTGGTGCAAAGATGGATACCACCTCATGATCTTAGTATTAGGAAGTGGTTAACTTACTTTCATGACATAGTGTTATTGGAGTTATCTACCGCATGGATTAATAATGCTAAAGCCTCCACTAAGAAATTGGGGCTAGGTGCGGCCGCACAAATAAAGGACAAACTTCTTGGTCAATGAACAGAGGAACATCGTCCATTAAAGTATGCAGTTGACCCTTGACAATATGATCTAAACCAGGGGAGACCCGGGAGGGAAGGGAGGGATGTTGCCGGGGTGGGGGGTGGGGGATATGTTCAGAAAAATTGTAGTTTCTTGATGTAATGCATCAATTGTTTAATAAAAAAGTTGTTCACAAAATAAAAACATAAAAATTGTGCTTTCACTACATTTATATTTTTGTCTTCACAATCAAAGCCAAGCAGTAGAGCTTAATGTAATAAGCTAAAATGAAAGCCCATTAATTGTTTTTTTTAATGCAATACACAAAAATATCTTGCTTTTAAATGTTATTTATTAATCTTACTTATTTATTAATCTTATTGATTATTCTAGTTCACTTGACCTGCTTATTGGCCAAACGCATAAATAATGCCTAATAAAAGACCAAAAATCCATAATAGCATATTAAACCTCTGTATTTCCTGGGAAGAATAAAATCAAAGACAGTTTCAAAAACATTATTATCTGTTTTGCATGTTGCGATAACATTCCAACATGCTGGGTATAATGTGTTACAGTGGCAAATCAGAATAAATTACATCATGGTAAGTTTTTTTATCTTTATGGTTGCAATTTTTGGAAAGTTGGAATCGGTGGGTGAGGTGAAGGACCACATGTGGCCTTTAGATCCCAACTTGCCAACCCCTGATATAGACTCAAGATGTCTACCCCAACAGGTCTGCCTTGGTTATTACCGCAATAAATACAAAAAAGTACTAAAAGTGATACTGAAGTCATAAAAGAATCTACCTTTTTGACAAAAGTAAGAATTGTTAGGTTATCGTTGTTGTGAAAATCGCAACACATAAGGGTGGTTTGCACTGTCACAACACGTCAAAAAGGTTAATGTGCCTCCTTCTACAGGCCAAAAGTAATCAAGTGAGGTTATTTGTGACTCCTGTCAATAGGCATGAACGTGAGTGAAAACGGTTGCCTCTCTGATTGCTCTGTGAGTGACTGGCAGCCTGTCAAGCATGAACTCCCCCTTTCAGCAAATGTTTGTTGGATTGGCTTCAGCTCTCTGTGACCCTTCAAAGACAGGTTATGTTTTGATTTTCTTTTAATCTTTGACTGTGTTGGTGCCAGTCTGACGTACATTGTTGGGTATCCTCTAGTGTTACACGCATTTAACATGACATAACATGAGAGAATGCTCATACAAAATAGTTTAATAACCTCAATAATCTCATTTGTTTCCTGTGACTCTTTTCACACTGCTTAGTGTGAATTTTGTTTCTCTGTTGTATTAGGCTACGTTTACATGGACACTCTCTGACTTAAAAACATAAAGATTTTTCCCTTGCGTATTCAAGTCGATCCACGTTCAGATGGAGATGCTGAAACAAATGAAGCCGCTGTGGTATGCATGCTGGTTTAGTAGATGGCAGTGTAGGTTTGCAGAGAGGCAACGCTCCTACAATACACGTACGAAATGGTGGGTGGACTCACAAAGATGCAGGAATTTCTTTTGTGAACAACAAATCAGTTTGGGCAGCAAATCTGACTGGATAGTTTTGTCTGGATAACAAACTGAGCATGGTAAGTGGAACACACTCGGTAGACGGCCTGAGCTTTTGTTGTTCCCTGTATGCATGTGCAGCCTTTAGGTGAAAGAGTACTGCACATGCGGAGATGTCAGTGTTTCACCCTGAAACGCTCTGATCTGGGTTTACACAGTCCTACATGGAGAGCGTATTCAAAACTCTCCACTCTGGAGCCTGTTTTCCAAAGTTTATGTTTTCAGACAATCCACAAAGACTTCCCATGTGAACACAAGGCCAAAATGCAATGAAAATTATTGGATTTGACCGTTTTAGTAACTGTGTAAATGGCCCTTTATACCCAGGAAACTCGCATAAAAGAAAATTAAAAGTGCTGTGCATCAACACAGCTTATTATGCTTCAATCACTCTACTCAGAGCTGAGTACAATAAAACTTTAAGTCAGCCCTGGATAATTATGTCTCAAAATACATTTGTACTAATTTATTCTCAGGAAGAACTGGTTGTTTCTCTAAGACGTGGTGCCTTTTTGTGCCATGTTTGTCTGCTTTATTTCTACTTCTTTGTTATCTCATGAGACCTGATGCAGGAGAATAGATATTTACCTTTGGTCTGCCACAGTCACCTGCCATGGCTGTTAGGTCATCTCCCTCTGCTTATCTGCCTCTTGTTATTTATATGTTTTGGCATTGAAAGTGTTTGTGCAAAAATGTCCTAAGCATACACACGGAGGAGTTACATATTAAAGTGACTGATGAAAGTAATTGCAGATTTTAAAGTGACAGTGTGCTATGAACAAAAACAGTTACGTCCATGGTTTGAGGAGGTAGAAACAAGATTGATGCCTTAGGCTATGTTTACACAGAGACTCTATGACCTAAAAAGCAAAGATTTTTCCTTTGCATATTCAAAGTCGATCTGAGCTTAGATGAAGACACTGGAGACGAATGAAACAGCTGTAGTATGCATGCTGGCTCAGTAGATGGCAGTGTAGGTTTTCAGAGAGGCAGCACTGCTACAGTACACGTACAAGGAAGAAAAACTTTTCACAAACAACAATGGCAAGTGGACGCACAAAGACGCAGAAGTTTCTTTCCTGGACAACAAATCAGTTCGGACAACAAATCTGTCTGGATAGTTATGTCTGGATAACAAACCGAGCACGGTAACAGCACAAATGTGACTTGGTAGATGGCCGGAGCTGTTGTTGTTCCTGGTATGTACATGCAGCCTTCATGTGAAAGAGTACTGCGCATGCGGTGACGTCAGCGTTTCTCTCGGAAATGCTCTGATTTGGGTTTACACTCGGCTGCATGGAGAGCGTATTGAAAACTCCTGCCTGGTTTCAAAAGTTCCTGGATTTTGGCAATCCGCATAGAGTTCCCATGTAAATGCATGGTCAAAACGCAATGAAAATGTTTCCAGATTTAACTATTTTAGACCTCATGTAAATGGCCCCTAAGATGTTACTCAGGCTGGGAGGGTGTGGGGGTTGAGGGGGCAATGGCTTTCATAGCTTGAGGGTAGAAGCTGTTTCTCAGTCTGTTGGTGTGGTACGTTATAGTCCGGTACCTTTTTTTCCTGAAGGGAGGGGGGAGTGGGGTCTTCTGTGATGTTAGAGGCTGTTTTCTGGGTGCGGCTGGTGTAAATGTCATTGGAGGGGGGATGGTGTGGTCCAGAGGGTTTTCTCAGCCTCCCTTACCACCTGCTGAAGGTTCCTTCTGTCCTCTGTAGTGCAGCTGTTTGACCATGCTGTGCAGCAGTATGTCAGGAGGCTCTCAATGGTGGTCCTGTAAAAGTTAATCAGCAGCTGTTGAGGAAGGCAAGCCTGCTTTAGCCTCCTGAAAAAGTAAAGTCTCTGTTGTGCCTTCCCCACCTGGCAGGAGGTGTTGATGGCCCAGGTGAGGTCAGCCGTTATGTGCACACTGAGGAATCTGACATTTTGCACATTCTCCTCTCCATTGATGCAGAGGGCAGGCTGCTGTGTGCGTGTGGATCTCCTGACATCCACAATCAGTTCCTTGGTTTTGTTGGTGTTCAGATCCAGGTTGTTATTGAGACACCGCTGTGCCAGAAGCTGGACCTCCTCCCTGTAGGCAGTCTCAATGTTGTCTGTGATGAGTCCCTACAACGGTGGTGTCATCAGAAAACTTGACAGTGATGTTGGTGGGGGTGCAGCCGTGTGTGAGGGAGTAGAGAAGGGCACTGAGGTGAGGACACATCCCTGTGGTGTCCACGCGTGCAGGATGAGGGTGCACTTAAGTCTGCAAACAGCATCCTTACATACATGATCTTTTGGTCCAGGTGAGTAAGGGCTGTGTGGAGGGTTGTGATCACTGTGTCTTCTGTTGACCGGTTTGCCTGATAAGTAAACTGGCATTGGTCCAGGTCAGCAGGGATGGCAGAAATGATGAGTTTCTCAAAACACTTCATGATGACAGGTGTCAGAGCAGCTGGGCGAAAGTCGTTCAGGCGGCCCACTGTGTTTTTCTTGGGTATTGGGACAATGATAGACAAAAGCAGAGTTGCGTGCTCTAAGTTGGGCCAGCAGTTCCCTGTTGAACTACAGCTTTTGATTGGGCAGCACTTTGACAGTTTTTGTCCCAGCCACACATTCAGCACAGAAGTTGATATACTCCAGCACAGCTGACGTGTGTTATTCCAGGTCTGTCCTCTCAGCAAAAAAAAAAAAAACAGTCCGGAGTTTCAAAGCAGTCCTGTAGTGCTGAAGTGGCTTCCTCAGTCCACACTTTGATTGTCTTTGTAGGTGGTTTCTGATTACTGTTGAGCTGGGTTCAAGGTTTCGGGTTTTTATTGGCAGACGTTTTAGATAACTGTTAAAATTATGCAATGTTTTCACTGTATAAATTTTTTTTTGTTCATTTTGGATGAGTATAACATGGATATGTTGTATTGTTTTAAATTAAATGACTTTTTGGTCGAAAATGTTGATTTTATGGTACTTTCCACGATTAGATATTGTTGCCATATGGCAACAATCGATCAAAGACCCCCCCTTTAAACGTTTTAAAGATTTTTTTTTCATTTATCTATTATTTAAGCCTTTTTAAGTAATAAAATAATTTAAAACATTTTTCACCATTTCTAAGTAATATTCCATGCAATAGAAGGTTAATGGCGAAGTTAGTGCACCATCTATTGTCAATGTAAACACAAAGCCTCCACCTCTACTTTTGCCTGAGTCCGCAGTCTTGTCCACTCTGGAGACGGCTCGACCTGCTAGCTCGATGTTTTTGCCCAACCAAGACTCCATGATGATCATCACACTGTAATCCAGCCCGTGAGATGTGATCCGCTATCCATGTTCGTCCATCTTGTTGCCAAGTGACCGGGAGTTGGCCAGGAGGAGACTTGGAATGGCTAGTTTGAAGGGGTTAGCTTTTAGCTTAACAGCAAGCCCCCCTCTCTGGCCCCGCTTTTGTTTTCTCTCTCACTGCCGTCTACGTTGCTTCAGCGGTGTGGGAGTGATTGTAGCTCTGCGGGGTAGCACAGGATCTCCGAAGAGACAAAAGTCCAGTTCTTTTGGTCTGAGAGGCCTCAATTGTCAACAAAAAGTGCTAGCAAACTGATTTTGCTGTACTGGTGAAAACTTACGAAAAGTACTTTAAATAAGAAAAAGCTGCCCAAAACTGAGGAGCACTGGGCCGCTGTGACTGGCCGCCATCTTGGCTACAAAGCACAAGGACATGGACGCGAGAGTTTGGAGTGATTCTCACCTTAACCTGATTGAACACTGACCTCACAAATGCACTTCTGGTAAAATGATAAAAAAAATTCCCCAAAGCACTCCTTTGGAGAGCATCCCCTGATGCAGGGGTGGACCAACACTCAAGTTCATATGTGTGTGAAGGCAGACGAGCGAACACTTTTGGCAATACAGCATATATTAGGCTGCAGGATACTGACGTGCCCCAAACAACTATAATCAGTGGAGGACAGTAATAAAATACATTTACTTGGATACCATATTTAAACATGATTATTGAGTGTCTGTGTTTTACTTGAATATTACAAATCAAATTACCCATTTACTCTGTTATGATTAAGATGACTGTTTATGTACATGTTCACAATTGCTGATGTTTAAAAACACCTACTTTACACACACGGAGTATCTCTGGTCCAGCTGGACCAGTTTTTTTATTTGCTTCTTGTCCTCGGGCTTTGAGAAAACCCCCACAAATTATGCATCAAAATGTGTGGCTCGATGAATCCTGCTTTCGATTGGGATAAGGTTTAGTTGAACGTAGGACTTGCCTCAAGAAACCCTGATCATCAACAAATTCATTACAATTTCATTCACAGGTTATATTTAACACCCAGAAAATTGCATAAAATGAAATCATTACTGATCCTCAGTGCTTTTTCTGTCATCTGAAGGCAGTTGGCTCATTCATGCATATGTTTTGGGAGTGCCCTCCGGTGAGGTCAGTTGCCTCTAACCTCTCCAAAATACTTGACATAGTACTATCTTGCTCTCCTGTAATTCTGATGTTAAACGATCTCCCACTGACTGGTATTAAGGTTTGCAAACGACGGGCAGCTTCGGCTGGACTAACAGCTGCAAAAAAGTAGATGGCTGACCCCTCACTGTCTGTCTGTTCAGGCTTGATTTCCTTTGTATTTGGACATTGCTTATCTAGAGATATCCCTCGCCCGTATCCACGGAGCAAAGGACTCTCATTGAGATGTGGTCGACTGTAATAAGCAGTCTTCATAAATGCTTGAATAATTAGGATTCCTAGGATTTTTTTCATGTAGAGAGGGGCCTGGATGTTGTTTGGGTGGGTTATTTCCCTTTTTCTTTTATTGCTTTCTGATTATTTGTACAATTTTATATTTCTATTGTCGGGCATGGTGCTACGGACACTTTATACTTGCCTGTTAAATCTTGTACTATCATCCAAAGGGAATCTACTGTGGACTTTTGCATATGTATTTTGGTACTAGGATATATTTGCACCTTAATGCTAAAATGTTTCTGTCTTTTTGTTTTTCTTTTATAATTTGTTAAAATCAAAATCAAAAATTGATCCCAAAAAAATGTGCAGTCCCGATTGGTGTGCTATGACTTTTATAAGAATTTCGCAAAAATATGGCCGAGTTATTCGCGAAAAACGGCGAAAAAAAAGTCGAATGGGGAGACTCCCCCAAACACACCAAAAATAAAAACTGTTTTTCTAAGCAGTACTGCTTCGCCGTCCTTGCACCTACAGAGTTCATTCAAACTTCAAAACGCAGCCGTATGTTTCCTCTCTTCAGCGAGTCCTCAAATCTCCCCTGCATTGGCAAAAAATGTCTTTTTAGAGGGGAGAATTTAAACAACATTCAAACGATTAGACCCTGGCAGACCTGCTTTCCTAACTCTAAACATTTCCGAACAAATTGTGATAAAAGCAAAAACGGTACATTGGACCAGAATATTTTTTTTCAGAAAAACGGATCTGAGACTCTTAGGTCTCATATAAAACAAAATGTGAAGCCCTAAATCATTTTGAAATAAAATGAGAGCCAACTGTTTCCTCCAAAATCCATCAATCTCTCCCACAGACATCCATTCAAACCTGACATGAAGTCCCCATTCTGGACAGGCTGTTTGTAAATTGCGATAACTCATTTCTCACACTATCTTCATAAAAATTACATATTCACAATCCCAAGACTTGCCCGACGCTCACAGTGTACTTAAAACTCATGTAGCTCAAATAGCCGTGAAGAAACAAGGAGTTGTTCAACTGTCAAAAAGCATGAATTGCCTAAAGAAAACTGAGTTAAAATGGCTGCGTCTGGCCGCACCTGCTCCTGTTACCATGACAACGGAGCACTTCATTATCTCCAGGGCAGGTGCTTGGAATAAGCTAATCAAGCCACAGAGGACAAAAACACATGAATAAAGTCTCCTGACATCTCTGCTGCGTGTGTATGTATGTGTGTGTATTGATGAAGTAAAAGTGACCTAATCTTCACACAGAATCTCCCCCAATAAAAAATAAATGTCAGAGTGTGTGTGTGTTTATTAATGGAGTTAAAGGGACCTAGTCTTCACACAGAATCTCCACCAATAAACACATAGTGTGTGCTTGTTTTTTAAGAGTCTGCGAAGCACACATGTGTGTGTGAGTTTGTGTGTGTTTATAAAGAACTTTGAAGCTCAGTTTAAACAGGAGCCCCACTCATAAAAAGCTTGGTGACATCAGTCTGTTAGGGAGGGGAAACACCAACAGGTATATCAAGAACACAGCTCAAGGTCAGGTGCCAGTTGATGATCATCACTTAATCAGGCCACACAAGACTTAAACACTTGAATGAAGTCTCCTAGCATCTCCATAACTATTTCAGCATGTCATCCAGCTGAAATGCTGTTTGAGGCTGGCCTGTATAAAAAAGATAAAGCCCGGCAGCGGCCCTAGCCCCACTCACGATTCCCACGGGAATTGTCTAGTTCAGATTTACGCTCTGTGCTAAAATATATTTGACCTTTCATCTTGTCAAGACCAAACAAACTATACAAAGTAAACCACAGTTAATTTAATCCAAACAAGGCAAGTAAACCACAAAGTAGTGCATTGTGGCTTGAATTTTGCTTTAAAAATCACAACAGTAAACAAGCTCGCATAGCACTGTCAGTACCACTATGCACTGGCTCTCTTAACTGCCATGGTCACCCATGCAGGTGTTTTTAATCACTCTAGTTGATTAGACCTTGGAGAGGTTGAAACAGGTGGGGCTATGGTAAGAAATTGCGGTGTAAACATTTTCAAGGACCAACTGAAACAAAAAAAACAGGTCAACAAGTCCTGCTACACGTAGAGCTTTAACAGATGTCCCATTGCAGTGGAGCTGTCCAACACACAATTTCAACCACACGCTCACAATCATTAGAAGAGGCCTCATCAAGTTTTTGTTAACACCTGTGTGGCTTACCAAGGCCTTTCAAGATTAACAACTATGAGTTCATGCAGAATATGGCTACATATAATTCTTGTCAAATGCCAGTGCCACCTGATGCAGCCTGAATGAAGCATGATCTTTAATTTATGTCTCAGTACTCTTCTTACCTGCTTCAAGCTGAAAGGTTTTAACACTCCATGCTGAGTGGTCATAGTGCCTCAATGGACCAGATGACTGGAACATGCAGCCAAATGGTAAATGGACTTGAGCTTATAGCACTTTTCTAGTCTATTGGTTTCTTATAGTCCTGCTTTACACTGCAGGTCACACCTATTCATTCACACCCATTCACCCTCACATTCACTAACTGATGGTTGGGGTATCCCACATTATCGACCACATTCATGCTTTTTCATGCACATTTACACTCCACAGACTCAGCAGTAGGAAGTTAAGAGTCTTGCTGAGTTTCGGCAATCGGGGGCAGGAATTGGATGAACGGTCCCCTGCAACCCCTATCTTCTCTGAATGGTCAGTTTTACATGCCTCCTGTCTCCAGGTCAGAGCCAATCCAAGGTAGAGTACAGTGGGTCATGGCAGCAGAATTTAGGTAAAGTTAGAAAGACATTCATAGATTCAGTCTTTCCAGGTCAATAGCTCATCAATGAAACAACATAGTTACAAACTTGACCCCTCTTTTTCACCACTGTCACGAAGACTGTGAGCTACAACCTTGTTTTCTACAAAATGAGCCATCCTTCGAGCCAGACAACTCAACAGGTCTCAATACCCCACCAGTGTTGGCCTGATGTCAAGGGACAATCAAAAAATTACTTTAGCAATGGAATGCTGCGAAAGAAAATTAATTTGACTTAACCATAAAGAGATGTAGTGTCTTCAAAACACAGTACACATAAATGACCTTCTGCTATTAATATAACATTATAGTTTGTAAAATTACAAATCAAAATATTTTCTGTTTTTTGTTGCAAATAAACCAAATACCTTCAAATTTATGAGGTCTACTGAAAAAATGATCATACAGCATATATGTTGATCTCCTCTGCTTTGTACTACAGCTTTTACTTTAGAGAAATAGGTTTGAATTTAATCTGTGATTTAAAAAAAAAGAGTTAAATTAAAGGAAAATCCTGGCTTTGCTTGAAATATTTTAACCAACTATATTTTTACTTTAATATGCAAAAAGATTCCAATAAGATAATGCAAAAACCTTATCCAGCACTTGTAAAGGATTTCTATACATAATGGTACATAAATCAACATTTATTTAAGAAATGAAATAAAACACAATTGAAAAATATTTGTTTTAATTTAACACATTCTGGTTGCAAGGTAGTGGCCAACACTGAATTTATTGGGATTAATTGATAAAAAATAACAATGATAAAAATACATAAAAATTGTTAAAGAAAACTTCAAAGAAGATTCAGAGAACTGTTGATTGAAAAAACTCCTCAAACTCCTCTAGCTTTAAGGCTATAAAAACTATTCCTTTAAAGTAGGAGAAATTAAACATTTGCAACAAAATACAGTAAGAATAAAACAAAACAACACTAAGTATTGAGACCCATTCTTATTTTGAGTTATCAATGAAAGTAAACATGTATTTACAAGGGAAGTAACAGTTACGGTAAAATGGTAAACCATGGTAAAATTTCCCAAGGTAATCACTACCGTGTCTTATTAAAATTACTGTTATACTGCGTTTGATCACCACACTGTGTCAATAACTCACAGTGATGCTGCTCTTTGACTGAAAAAGTCTGAACTATGTGTGTCTGCCCCTCAATGGAGCTGTCTCTCGCAAACAGAGGCGCGCATGCGCAGTTTGCAATGTTTGGCCTCTGAAAGAAATTTGAGGTTCTTTCAAACTCTTACAGGTTTTCCCACTCGAAATGGCTGAAGACTTAAGTTTGGATTTTACAAGGATGTCGAGGGGAAACTAAGTGACGACAGTCACCCTGTCTTAAACACGAAGCTGTAGTGAAGGACAAAAATGCGCGTTATTAAAACTGCTGTAACTCCTCAAGTTAACGAGCAGAGAGAGGATTCAGTGAGCAATATCTGAGTGAATTATTGGCGGTTTATCACTATTTTCTGTGTCATATTGTATAAAGGTTGTAAATAACAGCATTAGTATCATTCTGGAGTGTGTTCTTGCCGTTCTTTCTTCGTTCATTTTCCGTGTTTTGCCACATTTCGTCATAATTGATCGTCTTTTTCCGTCATAGTTCATTTTTTATGGATTTAATCAATCGTAATTTGGAAATATTAAAGAGGGAGATGTCGAGGAGATTTGCCACGGAAAGGGGAGATCACAAGAGTCGTGAAGGGGGCTAAATGCTTCAGGGACTATCGTTAGTTAAAAAAAAATAAAAATTAAAAGGCCTGGACATGGTCTAATATGAGGAGCTGTAACATGGACACTAATGCTGTAGGCAAACAAAAATGTGTGAGTGTATGTAAAATTGGTTAAATTTATTTTTGGCAACTTTGAACATGTTCAGTTACAATTGTTTATAAGGAGAAACCTGTTTAATGTATAAATCCGTTTTTTCTTTTCTTGTAATTACACAGTTTAAGCATTTATAACATTATAATAACAAATATTTGCCAGAATTGTTTACTTGTATTTCTAATGAAAAAAGTTTAAATAAATTTACTTAAAGGACATTTCCTGACACAGTTACTGACAAAAAGACAAAAAAACTGTTAAAATTATGTTATTAACAGGGTTAAATGATTTCAAGACTGTTTTGAAGTACTTTTTGAAGATTTTGAGCACACTGCAACGATACCGCGATAATAATGATAACTGATAATTTTGGTCATAATAACAGTGATATGAAATTTTCATACCATTACATCCCTACTATTTGCTAAGTTATCTGAATTATATATGTGTCTATTTATGTTTAGTTTATCAGTAATTTTGAGAGAAGGGGTCACATTTTTATTTCTACTTGCCATCTGAAAAGTGCAAAATTTCAGGCATAAATTTTAAGACACCAGTTCTAAGAAGGTATATTGTGGTCCAGAAGGAATAACACAAAGTGCTTAAAAGGGGCTTAGTGGCAAGTCAAATGTCCTATTGCCTCTTGTAATTTAAGTGGTATACCTTTTTACAGACAGACCTGTTTTTTTTTCTTATTAATGCCTTTGTCTTTTGTTTAGGTGAAAACAGAGAGGGGTTCAGGTTATGGTCCCAAGGGGTTCATTTTTTGTTTAGGTAGGCTTTCTTATTTTGGGTGGATATCATGTGAAAAACATAAACAATGGGTTTTTCTGTCATCAGATTACAAAGAAAGACATGGCAGTAAGACATGGACAGTCTGTAAAAACAGCATCACAAAATTTAAACTAATTTGTTTCATGAAATTGCAAAGGTCTTAATGGCACTAACAAACAAAGTAATATAAAAGCCCACACAAAAAAATTAGAAACAGATATTGGTTTCCTACAAGAAGCACACCTAAAGAACCAGGATCACAAAAGATTGAATTGCAAATGGATAGGTCAGTTATTCCATTTTAATTTCAATGTGAAAAGTAGAGGCACAGTAAATATTGGTTAAAAAAATTAATAGCAACTAAAACTATATCAGATCCTCTGGGGAGATTTCCCATTATGTCAGATAGGCTACTCTTTACAATAATCCTATTACATTAGAAAATATATACACTTCTTATGTTGATGATGAACAGTTTAGGCTATCATTAGCTTATAATTGATGGGAGATTTCATCTTAACCTTAGATACAAACCTGGACAGATGATAAATGGTAAATGGACTTGAGCTTATATAGTGCTTTTCTAGTCTTTTGACTACTCAAAGCTGCTTTACACCGCAGGTCAAATCTACCCATTCACACCCATTCACTCTCACATTCACTCACTGATGGTTCATCACTATGGTAGTTACCTATCAGTACCTCCAGCACATTCAAGCCCTTTCATGCCCATTTATACACCACTGGCGCAGCAGTGGGAGCAACTTGGGGTTAAGTGTCTTGCTCAAGGACACATCGCCATGTGTCGCCCGAAGTTGGGCTTGAACCTGCAACCGCCCAATCACTGACCAAGCGCACTATCCAACTGCACCACCGACGCCCCAGATGATCACACAAAGCAGCAAACATCTCCAAATCAGCAAAGCACATTCAGACATTTACTTAAACATACAAAGTAACAGACCCATGGAGAACTTCTCATCCTAATAGTCTGCATTAATCTTATTTTTCTCCAGTCCACCACTCAAATTCAATGATAGATTTCTTCCTAATAGACTGTGAGCTCCGACCATGAGTAAGACAATGTGATTACACAGCAATAGTATTATCTGATCATAGTTCGATTACCTTACAACTACCTTCTGGAGATAAACATACGTGAAGTCCTGGTGGTTCAATAATAATTTCTTTTCAAAAAAGCAATGGAAGAAATAAAACAATTAGATCTATACTTGTCTATTAATGACAGATATCTCAAGATCCAAATTATGAGAGGCAATTAAGGCATATATCTGGGGACATATTTTCATGGACTTGTTTAATAAGTAAACAATGAAAAGGAAAGGAAACTAAAATAATGAATGAAATAAGAAATTTAGATAAGCAGTATTCTACAGTATTCAGCTTGATTTACATACACACGTGGACAAATTAAATTAAAGTAAGAAAAGCCCACAATGATCACTGAAATAACTTGAAACTGACAAAAGTAATAATAAATAAAAATTTACTGAAAATTAACTAATGAAAATCAGACATTGTTTTTGAATTGTGGTTCAACAGAATTAAAAAAAAAAAACAAATTAATGAAATTGGCCTGGACAAAAATGATGGTACCCTTTACTTAATATTCTGTTGTCCAGCCTTTTGAGTCATTCACTGTAATCACATGATTTCTTTAACTCTCAGTGAGACTTCTGCACCTGTCCACAGGTATTTTGGCCCACTCCTCATGAGCAAACTGCTCCAGCTGTCTCAGGTTTGAAGCCTGTTTTCTCCAGACTGCATGTTTCAGCTCCTTCCACAAATGTTCAACGGGATTTAGATCAGGGATCATAGAAGGCCACTTCAGAATAGTCCAGTGTTTTGTTCTATGCCATTCTTGGGTGTTTTTAGCTGTGTGTTTTGGCTCATTATCCTGTTGGAGGACCCATGACCTGTGACTGAGACCAAGCTTTCTGACATTGGACAGCACATTTCACTCCAGAATGTCTTGACAGTCTTGAGATTTCATTGTACCTGCACAGACTCAAGACACCCTGTGTCAGATGCAACAAAGCAGCCCCAGAACATAACTGAGCCTCCTCCATGTTTCACAGTAGGTACAGTGTTCTTTTCTTTGTATGCTTCATTTTTGCAGCTGTGAACATAGAGTTGATGTGATTAACAAAAAGCTTCAGTTTTGTCTCATCTGTCCAAAGGACATTCTCCCAGAAGCTTTGTGGCTTGTCAAAATGCATTTCGGCAAATTTCAGCCTCCCTTTTTCATGATTTGGTTTCAACAGTGATGTCCTCCTTTGGGTCAAATTTGGCACATACAGTGATAGATGGTGTGATCTGACACTGATGTAGCTTGACCTTGGAGTTCTCCTCTAATCTCTTTGGAAGTTGTTCTGGGCTCTTTGGTTTCCATTCGTATTATCCGTCTCTTCAGTATGTCATCAGTTTTCCTCCTGCAGCCACGTCCAGGGAGGTTGGCTACAGTCCTGTGGACCTTAAACTTCTGAATAATCTGTGCAGCCGTAGTCACAGGAACATCAAGCTGCTTGGAGATGGTCTTTTAGCCTTTACCTTTAACATGCTTGTCTATAATTTTAATTTCTAATCTCCTGAGACAGCTCTCTCCTTAGCTTTCTGTGGTCCATGTTCAGTGTGGTACACACCATGATACCAAACAGCACAATGACGACTTTTCAGCCTTTAAATAGGCAGACTGACTGATTACAAGCTTGAAGACACCTGTGATGATAATTACAGGACACACCTTAGTTTAACATATCCCTATGGTGAAATCATTTTTAATCTTTTTTAGGGTACCATCATTTTTGCCCAGGTCAGTTTCATTAGTTTGTTTTTAAAACAATTCTGTTGACTCACAATTCAAAAGCAATGTCTACTTTTCGTTGGTTGATTATTAGTACATTTTTATTTATCATTACTTTTGTAAGTTTCAAGTTATTCCAGTGACCATGAGGGTTTTTCTTTCTTTCACAGAAGGGAACCAACAATTTTGTCCACGTGTGTAAAAGAAAGCTGTCATTTCTAACAAAAATCATTTTACTTTATACCAAGGAGACAATCAAATGTCTAATTCAAACAAAACACAGATATTAACAAACATGGAGAAATAGCAAGCAAGATTTTGGCAAATCAAATAAAAGAACAAGCAGCATCACGGTCGATCACTGAAATACGAACTAATGTTGATAAGGACAAATCACCATAGAACCAAAAGAGATTAATGATATCTTCACTAAGTTTTACACTAACTATACACATCCCAATCCAATGGCGATGATTAACACTGATTAATATTTTATTTGGAAAACAAACATATCCCAACAATTAATCTACATAACAAAGAACACTTAGAACTATAACGAAAGAAGAGATAGAACAGGCAATCCAAATTTGCAAATTTCTAAAACTTCAGGCCTTGATGGTTATACCTCTGAATTTTATATGGCCTTGAAATGTCAGCTTTCTCAAATATTATTGGCAGCATTCAATGAAGCATTAGCCAAAGGCTGCTGACCACTTACTTATATCAGGCAAGCATTTCTTTATTTTACAAACAGAATAAAGACCTTTAGAACCTGGATTATGCAGATCATAAGATGAACGTGGATTACAAAATATTGGATGAGATTCTTGCAACATGCATAGAAACAATTTTACCAACAGTAATCTACAGATTGTTAAAAGAGTCTATGATGCAAAATCAAACAGAATGAAAAGCCAAGACAAAGCAGATATTCCCAATTAAATTCAATGTAATATGCAAGGAAAAATCAAATCAAATCAAACTTTATTTATAAGGCACTTTTCATAGTTAAAAGCAACACAAAGTGCCTCACAGCGGCTAAAAACAACATTAAAGCAGAAAACCCGGCTTTCCCCCTCCCAAAAATACAGAGACACATCCAGACACACACTAGCAGACATCAATATAAGCACACACACACCTGCGCACACCACACACACATACCCACACACGTTCATACAAGCTGTCATAAAAGAAAGTGAGAGAGAGAGACATGGCTGGGCACTGAGGACAGAGGCAAGGAATAAACTACCTTTGGGGGCCATCAACACTGAGGAGGGCTCCCTGCCCACGAGGAGCGCATCCGGAGGCTTCCCCGCCCCGTGCAAACATGAGGCCCCACACCACAGTGCAAGGGTCTCCGGCCATGCAGGCGGAGCCGTCCCCCGGCAGCTGCCCCACAAGTGGACCAGGAGCAGTTCCCAGCGAGGAGAGCCCCCATGAGGAAGCACTGGAGCTAAAAACCATCATACTAAAACAATAATAAAAATATAAGAAGAGAGATAAAATAACATTAAATGGATAACTGAAATAATGTAAAAAATTAAGAATTAAATATGATAAAAAGTTTGACTACAAGAATAAATAAGTTATAAAGTAACAGAAGAATAAATAATGAAGGAATGAATAAGTCAATAAAATCAATTAAAAGCTTGATGAAAAAGGTGGGTTTTAAGCCTCTTTTTAGAAGTATCAACAGACTCTGCAGCCCTGAGATTCTCCAGCAGGCTGTTCCACAATTGGGGGCCATAATAACTAAAAGCTGCCTCTCCGTGTGTCTTAGTTCTAACTTTTGGTATGGTTAAAAGGCCAGTGCCAGAGGACCTCAGGGTTTGCGATGGCTGATACAGTAAAAACAGGTCAGATAAATAAGAAGGCCCAAGGCCGTAAAGACATTTATAAACCAGTAAAAGAACCTTAAAAATGATCCTGAAATGCACGGGGAGCCAATGCAGTGATTTTAAAACTGGAGTAATGTTCCTGCCCTGTGGTCCTCGTCAGCAATCATGCTGCAGAGTTTTGTAATAACTGGAGGTTGGATATTGTCTTTTTGGATAGACCAGAGAGCAGGGCATTACAACAATCTACACGAGAAGAGATAAAAACATGCATTAACAATTCCTTGCTGGCCTGAGAGAGAAACGGGCGGACTCTGGCTTCATTCTTGAGATGGTAAAAACCAATCTTAGTTATATTCTTGATGTGTGGAATAAAAGAAAGCTCAGAGTCAAAAATCACACCCAAACAGTACTAGAGAAGCCAACCAGGTGCCTCAGTCTATTTAATAAAAACTGGACTACTGTATGGAAGGCAGCAGTCAGATCCAGCAGCACTAAGACTGTGAGTTTATGGTTATCTAAACTGCACCTGATATCATTTAAAATCTTTAAAAGAGCCATCTCCGTACTGTGATTCATCCTAAAACCAGACTGATGCTTCTCTAAAATGTTGTTCTGAATTAAAAAATAATTTACTTGGTTAAAAAAAAGTTTTTCTAAACTTTACTTAAAAATGGCAAGTTGGATACAGGCTGATAATTGTTTAAGACGTTGGGGTCTAAATTGCTCTTCTTCAGAAGGGGCTTCATCTCCACCTTTTTGTGTTTCAACATTTTTATTGTGTTTTGAACATAGAATGCAGAAAAAACAGTTTCCCTTGTTCTTCATAGAATCTTATTACTGGCATACTGCTTGATAGAAACAAAAACAAAAATAGAATAAAATAAAACAAAATAAAATAATTTAAAAATATATATATAAAAATAAAAGTAACTATGTGCACATTGTTCTCCCTATAACATATCTGTCCAATGTCAAAATGAATCAAACTAATTGACCATTCAAGTTACCGACACTGAAAGCCAAGCTGTAAAAGGGCCCCATGTTAATTCATACTGATCTAACTTGTCCAAGAGAGAGTATGTTACTGTTTCATACGCTGCTAACTGAGCCACAGTTGTGGCCCATTCCTCATAAGGGGGTGGATGCCTCCTCCTCCAGTGCCTCAGGAGTACTCTTTTAGCGACAGTAAGGGCCAAAATAATCCAACGTCTCTCAAAAGACGACAAGTCACATTCTCCAAGTTCCGTGGTTGAGCCCAAAATAGCCAGTTTAGCACACACTTGGAATTTCTTTTTCAATACCTCATACAAGACCTGTTGTATATTGTTCCACCAGTCTTTAATTGCTGGACATGTCCAAAGTACGTGAAAGATAGAAGCTCCAGACTCTTCACATCTCCAGCAGGAATCTGTGGGTATTAGATTCCACTTATGCAGTTGTTGAGGTGTCCGATGCCACTGATGTATTATTTTCAGTTGAATACATTTATTACCAACTTCTTTATAAATTGTGTTAATATTTTTCAGACATGAATCCCAATCCTCAGGACATATGTCCACAGCCATGTCCTTTGCCCATTGTTCTTTAACTTTTATCAAAGGATCACGCAATTGGTTGTGCAGCAACTGATAGATCTTTGAGGCAATGTCTCTGCATGATGAGGATTTAGTGAGCAGTTCTTCAATTGGGCTGCCTGTGGGATATATAAGGGGGCTTGCTAGCCAATTTGACAAAGTACTTTGCATTTGGACATATCTCCAAAATTGGTTACGGGGTAAATTATATTTATGGACAATTTGATTAAAGCTCAAAAACTGTCTGGTTTGACTATCAAACAAATCTGAAACAAACATGATCCCAGCCTTCCTCCAAAGAGTCCAATTAACCGTTTTATCTCCAACCAAGATTCTGTTATTGCACCATAAGGGTGCAAGAGGTGATTTAAAGAAATCCCAGCAACCTGCTCTATGCAGCTTGATCCATAGTGTTCTAGAATTAACAGTGACAGGGTGTTCTTTTTGTTGTAGTGTTTTTGGACCAAATAAAGCTAACCATGGGGTTGTCCCACCGGAGGTTTCAACCTCAATCTGCAACCAGCTGGGATTATCTTTCACCTCTTTATCTACTAACCAGGCTCTTATATGTCTTACATTGATAGCCCAGTAATACCATCTAAAACTGGGGAGAGAAAATCCCCCTTTCTTCGTGTGGGATTGTAATTTCTTTATTCCCAACCGGTGTTGAGATTTGCCACAAAGAAAATCAAGAATGAGAGTGTCAAAGTTTTTAAAGTATGAATCTGGAATATGTACAGGGAGGTGGGATAAAGTATAATATATCACTGGTGCGGTCATCATTTTAATAGATTGTATTTTGCCCCATCACGAAAGATTAATTTTTGCCCATCTGCCAAAATCAATTTTCATTTTCTGAAAAAGTGGTTGGATATTTTTAGGGACTATGTCCCTATAATCAGGTGTTATGAGGATGCCCAGATACTTAATACCTGTCTTGGACCAGCGAAATTTCCACTGGTTAAAGAGAGAGGAGGGGCAGTAGCCTGACATCCCCATTGCTTCAGACTTATCCCAGTTAATACGATATCCAGACAAAACTGTAAATTCTTCGATGCAACTTAATATAGAAGGTACTGATTTTTCTGGTTGAGTTATTAATAACAACATGTCATCCGCAAACATTAAAAGTTTGTGTTGAGTATCTCCAACTGTAATACCATGAAAATTTGCATTACACCGTAACTTTTGTGCTAAAGGTTCTAGAGCCAGCACAAAGAGTCCTGGGCTCAGGGGGCAGCCTTGTCTCGTGGAGCAGTGTAGCTGGAACGGATCAGATATAAGCCTGTTTGTTAACACAAAAGCAAAGGGTGTATCATATAGGGTCTTGAGCTAGGAGATAAAAGTATTCCCAAAGCCGAATTTTCCTAGTATTTCAAAGAGATAGCTCCATTCTACACAGTCAAAGGCTTTAGCAGCATCTAACGATAAAGCAATTGTTGGATTAATGGAATCGTGCGTAATGTATTGCAGATTGACAAGGCGCCTAATATTATCAGAACTATGCCGATTAGGTATAAATCCAGTTTGGTCCATGTGGATTATGCTTCCAATGACTTTTGATAGGCGGTTGGCCAGAATCTTTGCCAAGATCTTCTGATCACAATTGAGGAGAGATATAGGTCGATAACTGCGAGGGTCAAGGGCATCTTTACCTTTTTTGTGAATAAAGGATATCACAGCAGAATGCATTGACTGTGGGAGAGAGCCGGATTTGAAGGCCTCATTATAGACATTGAGCGATAGGGGGCTCAAAACATCCTCAAAGGATCTATAAAAATCAATAGAGAGGCCATCTAACCCAGGAGATTTGTTGAGAGGCATACTTCTAATAGCTTGAGAAATTTCATTTAAGGATAATGGTGCATCCATAAAGCCTTTGTCATTATCAGAAAGTTGTGGAAGATTAAGTCCTTCGAGAAAATTATCAAGCTTTTGCTTGTCTAATTCACCCTGCGATTTGTAGAGTGCATCATAGAATGATCTAAAACTATTATTTATTTGTTTGGTGGAGGTGGTGATTTTCCCGTCTGGCTGCCTTATACCTGCAATTTGATTCATGCTGTTCTGCTGTTTAAGGCGATAAGCAAGCAATCTGCCTGGCTGCTCTCCCATCTCCCAATATGTCTGTTTGGTTCGAAAAAGGGCATATTCTGCCCGCTTTTGATATAATCTATTTAATGATATTTAAGTGCTAGTATTTTGTTAAGAGTAGATCTGTCTTTGGTTAGGGCATGTATTCTTTCCAACATTTTAAGTTGATTTTCTAACTCAGTTGCTTTTGCACAAGAAAAAAGCAAGAAATTATCCTTCCTCTCAAATATGCTTTAAGCGCATCCCACCAAATAGCAAGGGAAGTATCCTGCTTACTATTAGTTTCTTCAAAAAGAGATATTTAATTTTTAATCATAATTAGGAAAGCACTATCTTTTAAGAAGGATGTATTTAACCGCCATCTGCAACTATGGGGAGTGTCTACAATTTTTGCTAGGCAGAGGAAAACTGGTGCGTGATCTGAGATGACTATGTTATCAATATTGGAACTAATACAATGACCCACCAGTGATTGAGATATCAAAAAATAGTCAATTCTAGTGTAAACATTATGTGGTGGAGAGAAAAAAGAATACTCTCTTTCAACTGGATGCATCAGCCTCCATATATCTACCAAACCCAGATCAGAGGTTAGTTGTTTGATGGCTGCGGATGATCTGCTCTCTGTGTTACACCTTGGGATCTGTCCAAGTCTTGGTCGAGGATTTGATTAAAATCACCTCCTAATATTACTTTGTCGTTCTCCAGATTTAGGAGAGCCTGGGATAAGTTATAGAAGAACTCTGGGTAGTCAGAATTTGGTGCATAAATATTACAAAGTACTATAGGAGTTTCAAAAAGTTGTCCAAGCACCATAATATACCTGCCGTCTGGATCAGATATTACTTTAGTTTCGCTGAAATGTACAGCTTTGTGAATTAAAATAGAGACTCCTCTACTTTTTCCATTTCCTGGACTGGAAAACACTTTCCCTACCCAGGAGCATTTGAGCTTTAATGATTCATTTTTGTTTAAATTAGTTTCCTGGACAAATGCTATATCAGCTTTGGAGGATTTTATGTATGTCAATATTTTCTTTCTTTTGATAACATGATTTAGACCCTTGAGGTTCCAGCTGGCTAATTTTAAATTAGCTATGTTGGTCATAGTTTAATTGAGGGGTCAATAATTCTGTGCAGACTATATTTTCAGTATTTTCAGTAAGAATATCTAAGATTATACTTCTATAAAATGATCACCACAACCATTCAGACATGAGGACCCTCTTGAAAATGAGATGTAGTCACAACTAATGGATTCACATCACGTAGCTTCACTCTTCACAATGGCACCAGGCAAGGATGTCCACTCTCTCCATCACTCTTCGCCTTATTCATTGAACCCCTAGCAGCTGCCATTCGTCAGAACCAAAAAATCAAAGGTATACGAACTCAGTCCACAGAACATTAAATCCTTCTCTATGCAGATGATGTGTTACTCCTCCTCCAGGACCCTCACCCTTCGCTGAAAGAGTGCCTAACCGTCATACAGTCATTCTCAGAACTCTCCAACTACGCAGTCAACTGCTCAAAATCTGTGATCCTACCTCTAACTCATAATTGGGATGCGGCCCCCCAGTCCACACCCCACCATATCCCCACTGGAAATATAAAATATCTTGGTATCAATATTTCCACCAAGCTTTCAGAGCTGTTCACTCTCAATTTCACTCCAATGCTCAAATCAATTCAAGATGACCTCACTCGCTGGACCAATCTCCCTATCTCACTTTATGAAAGAATAATAACAATCAAAATGAAAATCCTGCCTAAAATCAATTATTTATCCTCAATGATCCCCATTTCCCCCAGTTCCGCTTGGTTCAAAAATCTCAACTCAGCAATAACAAAATTCTACTGGGAAAATAAAACCCCCAGGATCAAACTCTCAACTCTTCAAAAATCTATACAACATGGTGGGCTGGAAGCCCCAAATTTTGAATATTACCATCTTGCAAACCAACTGCAATATCTAATAAAATGGCTCCACCAATCAGACACTGACACGCATCGGTTAGAAACAGAACAGGCTTTATGTGATAACATCCTCCTCTCTGACCTCCCATTCATCAGCCAGACCATCAAGAAAGACCCCTGCTTCCAAAATATAACCATAGCCTCAGCTTTGACAGCCTGGTGGAAAGTACTCAAGATCACTAACTCCACAGGTGCACCCTCTATCCACTCACCAATCTGGAATAACCCAGACTTTACAATTAACAAAAAAACCCTAAATTTTCCCACCTGGAAGAACCACGGAATCACGCACCTTCACCATATTATCCAAGGCTCACATTTTATTAATTTCCCTCTACTGGTCCAGAAGTTTGGAATTGGAAATAATCAGTTCTTCCAATACCATCAATTAAAAGCCACAATTAGAAAATCATTCAATATCATAACCAACCAAAGCCATTCTGCCACATTAACAAATCTTCTTGAAGTAACTGGAATAAAAAAAATGCTGTCAAAAATTTACATCCTTCTCTCCACCATAGATACCTCAATTTCACTCCCAACACTCAAATGGGATCAAGATCTGTCTATCAACAACAATGCTGACTTCTGGAACCAAATCTGTAAAAACAACTTTGTCTTTAATAAAACCTCTAATTTGCAACTGATCCAATTTAAAATCCTCCACAGAACACACTACACAGGTGACAAATTACACAAAATGGGTCTTAGCAAATCAGGAAAATGCAGCCACTGTTCACTCAACGAAGCAGACACACTCATGCACGCTTTCTGGCACTGCACTCCAGTCCAGCACTTTTGGATCCAAGTCACAGATCACTTATCCTCCCTACTGGGTTGCTGCATCCCTTTATCCCCCAACCTTTGTATTTTAGGAGATCTCTCATCACCACAACTCAACCACCACAAATCCATTGCACTATATACAGCCCTAGCTATCGCCAAGAAAACAGTCCTCCTAAATTGGAAGTCAAAAGCCCACCTCAGCGTTACACAGTGGATAAATCTTCTTACAGAACACATATCTATGGAAAAAATGTCTGCCTCCCTCACAAATAGATCAACCAACTTTAATGAATCCTGGTCCACTTTCATAAACAAATTAACCCATTCGGTCACCTAATTTCCAATACCATCCAACAACCTGTGATTGTTCAACCATTACAACAGATTAGTATTACACAAGCAAGCTAACCTCATCTAGCCTATTTTATTCATTCATTTATTTTTCTGTTGTTCTACCATTATTTTTATTTTATTAGTATTATTGTTATTACTATTGTTATAAATGATGGTTGTTTTTCTTCTTCTTTCTCTTTACTTGTCCCTGCCTCCCAACGCCTTCACACACACGCACCCTCACACACACACACACACACACATGCACACAATTCACAAGCTTTCCTTGTTCCCCTTGCTGTTTCTCTTTTCTCTCTCCTCTTCCATTTAAAATAGGACTGTTTTCCAGGAACCCCAAGAAGATGAGTATTCTCTTGTGATGGTAGTTTGGGGGCATCTTTCCAACTAGGTACCCAGATTTGGCTGCTGGCCTGGCGGCCTCCTCTGGATTGCTAGGGTGCTTTTGGCTTGTCCCCTGCGCCCCTGGGCTGCTGGGGTGGGGTGTGCCCCCCGGGGTCTGGGGGTGGCGCCGGCCTCGTCCCGCAGGGGTGCCTGGGCCGGCCTCGGGGGTCTGGGGCAGGGGCTCCTCCGTGCTGCGCCCTTGCCTCCTCCTCCCTGCTGCCCTCCCTTCTCCGCCACTCCTCCTTCCCCCTCGCCTTCCCCCTCCTCCCTCCCGCGGGGGGCCGGGGGCCCCGTGCCGCCTGGGGGCCTCCCCCCCCGGGGCCTGGCTCGCCTCCGGTGGGGAGAGGGGCTCTGGCTCTGCAGCTTGTGGGCCCACCCCATGGTGTGGGCTCCCAGGCCTGGGTGGGGCGGCCCCAGATGCTTTATGGGGCTGTGGTGCTGGGTTGGGTCGCCTGGTGCTGGTCCTGCCTCTCCTGGTGGGTCGGGGCCTGTGGCATGGGGAGGGGGCACAATCTGTTTTAGGTTGGGTCCCCTCTCTGCCTGCCGCCTGCCTGCCTCAACTTCCCTTGGTTTTTAATGCTACACAACATCCATGTCTCTGGGGCAGGCAGTGAGAGGGGGAGTCGGTAGGCACTCACTCAACCTGTTCTTCCCCAGTTTTAATGCACCACATTACACTTAGCTGCACTTATTCATGGTGGAGGGATATTGTATCTTTGTCAGGGAGCCACGATGCAGAAAAGCTGGGATGGACACGGGGTGCATATTTAGACTAGGCCTGGTGTGGCTGGTGGGGTCCGGCCCTTCTCCACCATGGCTCTTGCTGGGAGCCCCTGCAAATGTGGGGGTGTCGGTGGCTCTCGGTGCAGCTGGGCTCTGGCGCCTGCGGGGTGGGGCCTGGGACGATGCCCTGGGGACGGGGTGGCTCTGCTGGGTCATGTGTCCCTAGTGGCCTGTGGTGCAGGATCCGCCGGCCTGTCACTCTCTGGGGACCTGGCCGTGGGGGGCCGCCTTGGGTCGCTGTTCTGTGTGGGTTGCCTGCCCCCCCCCCCTTGGGCATCGGGGCAGCGGTCCCTGTTGCAGCCCCTTGGCCTCGGCTCTTCCTGAGGGCAGGGCCTAACCTCGACCTTGCCTCATGCCCACACCGCCCCACCCTGCCTTGCTGCGGCTGCCACGCCGAGCCTCACTGGGTCGGCTCGAGACCCCCCTCCCCCCCGGGGTCGGGGCTGGTCCCGGGGTGCTTGGCCTCCGGGGGGCCTGGGGCCTCTGGCCTGCCGTGGGGGGGTGGGGTTGGCTGGGTGCTGGGGGTGGGGGGTGGCTGGGGCCGGGTGGGCGGGTGGTTGGTCGGGGCGGGTGCTGTCTGCGGGGTTTGCCCCGCCCTGGACTCCGGGGTGTTGTCTTTGGTGCCGCTGGGGGGCGGGCCGGTTGCCCCCCGTGGGTCCGGGGGCTGTTCCTTGGCCCGGTGGCTTTTGGGGCCTGTGTGGTGGGTCTCGGGTGCCCTGGTGGCCCGGGGGTGCCGGCGGCCGTGATCTCCCAGGAGGGGGGAAACTTTCTGGGTATTCGGTGACCACTTCACATGCATGCTTGCACAGACACTCAAGCTCCTGTCGAGACTTACTGTAAAGAAATAGTTCTTCCCGTCAGAACTTGCTGAGTTGGACACTTTAACACATCTGCTCACATCCTGTGATGCATGTTCCTCCATACCTGATCCTCGTGTACTCACCTCCCCCCCAGCTACCAAGACCCCGCTTCTCTGGTATCTCTGGTTTCGTACTGCTGTCAATTCCTGTAGGACCTTAGATCAACATAACACTTGGACTGTTCAATCAGTAATACTGCCTGTCTGTCCTCCTTTCTGTTCGTCTAGTCTCATCCTGTCCTTCTGTCACTATTTTTCCCCTTCCTTCACACTGTGGTGTGGCACGGCCCTCCCCTTAAGCTCTCATCAGGGGTTAAATAAAGTTTGATTAGATGGAGTAGCCTACAGGGAGGGCTGGTGATGGTCACTATAGCAGTGAATCATCCTCGCATTCTCCAACTGCTAGAAAAAAAATGCATTGGTCTTTCTAATGCTGTCATCAGACACAGTGCCCAGCTGAAAAGACAATGCAAACAAGGGGGGAAAAAAAAAAAAAAAAAAAAAAAGTATGTCAATATTTTCTTTCTTTTGATAACATGATTTAGACCCTTGAGGTTCCAGCTGGCTAATTTTAAATCAGCTATGTTGGTCATAGTTTAATTGAGGGGTCAATAATTCTGTGCAGACTATATTTTCAGTATTTTCAGTAAGAATATCTAAGATTATACTTCTATAAAATGATCACCACAACCATTCAGACATAAGGACCCTCTTGAAAATGAGATGTAGCATCTCAAGAGGCTACCCTCTAATAAATCAGACGACAGGTTGATGGTACATGAACCTGTCCCTAACTTTAGTTATTATTCTAGTTCACTTGTCTCCTCTTATCTCCTTTCTTTTGCCCTCGCACCTGACACAGCATCGTGTGGATTTGCTGTTCATCATGAGACTGGGATCCACATTCAAGATTTCCTGCTGCTTAACAGAAGGTTTTTTCTTGCCGCCATGATGGAGGGATCCATGATTGGCTATATGGATACATGTTAGGTGTTGGATGTATATATTTGTATATATATCTGTATATGTGTATTTTATATGTATATATGTATCTATGCATATATGTGTATCCATAAAATGAAGAGCTTTATGCTCTATTGTAAAGTGTCTTGAGATAACACTTGTTATGAATTGGCACTATACAAATAAAGATTGATTGATTGATATTTTTGCATGGTTAGGGGAGTAATCCAATGTGATAAAGTAACCCTTAAACAATAAGAGAATAGGGAAATGTCAAAACAACTATATACAAACCCAGCAAGAACAGATAAGCTGGGATGAAAGAACTTAATGCAAAACATAAACATAATAAGCTGGCGGACCTAAAGGAGTCACCTGCACTCAAATCTCCGCCAACCCGACATCTTTAAAAGTAAAGCATCCTCCTGATAGTCTAGAGGGATCATCTCTTTCAAAAGAAGTGGGTAAAACACCTGTCTGAAGGGAGCAATTCACAATGTATAGCAGCTGTTCCTCCAAGAAGCCATAAAATGATTTAAAAAATGGTGTGGGAGTTGGGTCTAAAAGGCAGGTTGTGGGCTCTACCTGGGAGAAAACTCGACCAAGCGTCCTCGCGTCAACCAGGGCAAAACTCTCCAGTGTTTCCTTGGGTAAAATCAATGACCCAGGTGAGTCAACAGTTAAAATCTGTTGAGGTAAAAGATTCAACCTGATGTCATTAATTTTACTCCTGAAGTGGTCTGCAAAGTCCTCACATAAGGTGTCACTTGGCAAGGAGGATTTGCTCTCCAATCAGCTGACAAGCCTACTTACACTCAGCCACGCCTCATCGCTCAGTTTGTCTGTAACTCTTCAAGACGGACAGACCACGCTGCACGCCGATCGCAGAAGACACTGAACCAAAAGCAACCACTCACCGTCAATCCCGCACTCCATATTCACGGCTCAGACGACGACTTAGGTGGGCTTCACACGAGTACGAATTTGTAAGACTCCGGTAAAATAAACTATCGATCTGGTGATATTGACACACGGAGACGCGTATTTGTCCATGACTCCGCATCTTTTTTGAAAACGGGTTTGCAAGTGGATATCTGCGTATTCGTCTTCATGCCGTAGTTGGTATAAACAGATAAGTCCGGAAAAGACGGTGACCTCATAGCACCTGTCCTCCTCCCCGCCCCCCAACTCATGCTGTCACACACACACCACCAACAACTATGGTGGCAGCAGCTATAAATATTGCTACGACTTTTACACCAACATTTGCTCACAGAACACCAATAACACCAGCTACAGCAACAACAGTAACAAGTGCTCATGCAGAGACGCAGCATGTTACGCGTGCATGAGCACTTGTTGACGTTGAATCCACCTCGGAGCACAACTGTGATGTTACGAGTGTAGTAACCCAAGAACCACATTACCCAGCATGCTATATGGGTTAGGAGCATGCGTGGAAACCCACAGGTACGTCCCGGCGTGGATTTTGCGTTCTCAAGTAAATACACAAGCCTATCTACAATACGATGTGTAAACAGCGATCCATGTTTTGATGCCGACGCCAAGACAACACGGTGCCGTCCTCGTGTGAGGAGGGCCTTAAACTTCTCCAACCAGGCACCCTCCTTTAACAGCCAGATTCCGGCCAGAGCCAGCCTCACAGCAGAACCTTGTGGTCCGTGTACCGCCTGCCAGTCATGTGCATACAGCTTCCGACCAGGATACCCCCAACTCCTGCAAGGTCTGAAGGCTCGAACCCACGAGGATCTTCCGACAGGAGACGATCCACACAGCAGCCCTCCTCGCTACACTCCGACCGCTCATCTCCATTCAGCCGTGCATATCGGCGCCGCGCGCCCTCATCCCGACCGGCATCACGCTCTCAGTCCAATTGCCTCCAGGAAGTGGACCATCGCTCGCCTCCGTTAGTTCCTGAAAACGAGGGGCATTCCATGCCACCGCACCGACCATAATCCAGGCTGATCCATCTCTGCTCAACTTCCATAAACACTGCCACTTCCTCTCACAGTCCCGCTTCCGGGTTCTCACCGGAGCCAATCATCGACACTGCTGACGACACACGACCTCATGACCCATGTCACGACCTCGCTGCCAGCCCGCCTCAACTGCTCCCTCTGCTGGGAATCAGGTTGTATTGAGTTTCCCAGGAGCTAATTGCAGATAAATCAGTGCGGCTATTCTCAATCTACTCCATTTCCAACTAATCTATCCTATCAACCCTCCCTTCCCCTCCCCACCCCCTCCCTTACCCATCACCCAAATGTTTTTCTTTTACCTTTGTCAATCTCATCTCTACAGCTCCCTCCGTCGGGAATCAGGTCGTATTGCATTGACTCATCAACTCACCCTGCGCTCGCAGGCTCACTATCATCCCGTGCACATGCATCCTTTCATCCCATCATCCCTTTCTTCTTTTCTATCAGCACAGCAGCCACATCTTGCAGCTTGGCTCCTTTCCTACTGTTATAGCCAATCACATGAGTTCCCAGTAGCTCATTGCAGATAAACCAGTGCGGCTATTCTCAATCTTCTTTCCAACTAATCTATCCTATCAACCCTCCCTTACTAGCTACAGCACAGCTACAGCAGCTACAGCACAACTACAGCAGCTAAAGCACAGCTTCAACAGCTATAGCACAGCTCCAGCTAATCCAGCATCATCAGCACGGCTCCATAGCTCCAGCAGCTCCAGCTGCTCCAGCAACCTCAGCACGGCTCCAATAGCCCCAGCTCATCTCCTTCAGACCCAGCTTAGCTCCAACAGCCCCATCACGGCTCCAACAGCCTCAGCCCTGCTCAATCAGCCTCAGCTTGGCTCCAGCAGACTCAGTTCGGCTCCAGTCGCTCTAGCACAGCTCCAATTAGGGCTATGCATGACGCAGATCGATGCAGTGGGCTGTTTTCCACGTATAGCAGAAGCTGTCTAGCGGCAATCTTCCCTGATCTCCCCAATCCAGCAACAGATGATTCAAAGGAAGCAGTGTTTCACTTATTGTAGTGACATAGTCGTCCTATATATTAGCCGCTACTAGCTACAAATTGGTCTAAGTGAAAGTTGAAGCGTACTTGCAAAAATCAGTGTCCAGGCTCCATTCAGAGCTAAACTTATACAATCAATAACAGCCACCTCCCCACACCCTAACCCATCCTGTCATCCACTATCCAAACCCAGTTCTTCATCCATCTCCCACTCACTATTCACCCCTCCCGCCATCACCCCTTCTCAATTTTTGTCCCATCAACCTCCACTCTCAGAACCAGGTTCTGATCACTCTCCCACCTTCTTCTCTCCTACCTTCCCTCGCTCCCTTCCTCCCCAAATCAACTACCAGAATCTTCATCTCTCTCCCACCGGCCTCCCTCCCCACCTCCATTACAAGAAGTACCAGAGCTTTATCCCTCTTCTACTCTCCCACCTTCCATCACCCCCTCCTTCCCCACCTCCTCAACTCGAACCAGGTTCTAAATCACTCTCCCACCTTTCTCTCTCCCTTGCTACCCCCATTAACACCAGGATGTGGCCAGAAATGTCAACTAACTCAAGCCACTTCGTGCGAGTCCCTCAATGTAGCACTTTATAAACACTTTACACTTCACTGTTATCTATCATTAATATCCAACTAAACCAAACCTTGGGTTAAACGATGCACTTGACGTATTCAGTTCTACGTGATGATATAACAATACAATCTGACCAAAATATTGTAAATGGTAATCCATCTCGTAAGAGGGCTTCAGGCTTCAAGCTTCAGGCTAAGTCAGGATATTGATCAGTTGATTCAGTTTCAGTCTCCACCATCTGCCTGGACTCATCCACGATAACATCCACCATCTTTTGGGGGCCAAAATTGTCAAGGAGTCCATATTCGCATAGTCCTACATCTCAGAAGTCGAGGAGATTCCTTGCAAAGGGCCTATGCTTCCCGACCATCACAAACCTTCAACTATTGAGCAACTCCACAGCTATGGACCTTAGTTTACCTCCAGGAAGTAATCCTCCACAATCTCACTCCATATCAGACTGACATTTGAGTTCCTATCAGTTCCTCTGCTCCACCATAGCATAGGGCTAGACAATTAATCTGATTTTGATCGTGATTTCAATTTTGCCATCTGACAATTATAGAAACATTACAATCAAAGAAAAATAAGTAAAATGCCACACATTGTGGAGTGCTGTGTATGCAAGTCCCTGCGCTCCATAGCACTTCTGCGTTCCACGTGCAGCCACAGCAAGCGTGTGTGACTTATGTGGATCAATAATGCTGTATGTGCCACTTGCTGGTTCTTTAAATTGCGTTTAAATCAATACTGAAGTTTTAAATAAATGAATAATTGTGGATATTACTTGTGATTTCAATATCACTTAAAATAATCTGGATTCTTATTTTTACTATAATTGTCCAGCCCTACCTTAGCATCAACTTCCATCCACGTTACTGAGAGTAAAGCAACTGTTCATAGCTTCTTCTGATTCCCACTCGGGACATCTCAACTCGTCACATTCATTAGAACAACTTATTATCCGTGTCTGTCCATTCTCAGCTGATCTCCATTCAACATTACTCTTTTGGGGGTCAAGATCAGCTCGGGCAGAGCACAATGAGACGGTACCCCCACACTGAGTCTCCCTCTGCCTGGCTTATTACGTCCTTCCTAACGGCTCATCTCTCAACAAATCTCATGTCACATGTTCATCACTGTCATTCCTCATATTCCTAAACCTTCAGTAAACCTTCAAACGTATACATTTGTGGTGTGGTCCTTGCTAGTGAAATGAAGTTAATGTATTAACTTAGGTTCGGGAGCTGGACCACGCCACAAACCACACCTCCAATCAGCTGACAGGCCTACTTATACTCAGCCACGCCTCATCGCTCAGTTTGTCTGTAACTCTTCAACCCACCCTCCCACCCTTCAATCTTAATCATGCCCTTTTCTTTCTCCACTCAGCTCCTCGCTCACCTTATCCTAGGTGGGGATCAAGATCAGCTCGGGCAGAACACGATGAGACGGTACCTCCACACTGAGTCTCCCTCTGCCTGGCTTATGACGTCCTTCCTAACGGCTCATCTCTCAACAAATCTCATGTCACATGTTCATCACTGTCATTCCTCATATTCCTAAACCTTCAGTAAACCTTCAAACGTATACATTTGTGGTGTGGTCCTTGCTAGTGAATATTAGTTAAAAGGTCAATTGTAGAGAAGAGGAATTTGGGGTTGTTTTTATGGTTGGTGATTAAATTTTGAAATGGGATATTCTTGCATGTTTGACTGTGTTATTGTAGGATTTGAGGTGTTAACAGAAGTTTTCAAAGTGAACCGTTAATTTTGATTTTCTCCATCTTCTCTCAGCACTCCTGCAGCTTCTCTTCAGCTCCCTGATCTCTCCAGTTCTCCATGGTGGTGTGGGTCTTGTTTTGATTTTTTTTTAGTTAAAAACTGAGCCACTGAGTCCAGTGTTGATTTAATTTTGCTGTTAAAACTGTCAATAATAAAATCACAGGGAGCTGATAAAATATCTGCCAAAGTTCTCTCTAAAATCTGAAGAAAATGTTCAGCCACTTCAGGAGTTAGGAAGCTTCTCCTCACCGTTCTCACAGGGGCCACCTGCTGGTTAAAACTGACGATGTTAAAAAACACACAGAAATGGTCTGACACTGCCAGATCCGCGACAGAGGGCGCACCCACGAACAGGCCATAGGATATGTTATGATAGGATGTTGATGATGGCGCCGCTCATGGCAGCCTTGGCACATCGCTCGCTAGGAATCTGCGTGTTTTTGTCTATTTTCCTTATGTTTGGACTTTCTGATCCTATCACCTTCAGCAGAGATGCCCTGCTAACAATCAGGGAATCATCTCCGGATACTTTTCCCGTATTTCACTCAAACCCAGAGTACTTTTTAGAACTTTTGGTCGGAGGGGCAGCAGCTCTGTACGGGACGTGGAGGAGACGCAGGAGAGGGAAATGGGCCGGCGCACTCATTAAGCTCCGACAGAGAGGTCATCGAGCACAACTCCCATCCATCCATCTAGCTAACCTCCGCTCTCTACCGAATAAGATGGACGAGCTGCTTCTCCTCAGGGGATCTAATAAGGACTTTTCACGCTCTGCTGTCCTATGTTTTACCGAAACCTGGCTCAGTGAAGCCGTACCTGACGCTGGAGTACATCTGCCGGGCTTCTCCCTCCTCCGCGCGGACCGTGTCACGGAGCTCTCGGGGAAATCAAAGGGCGGTGGAATATGTTTTTATATTAACGAAGGTTGGTGCACATCTGCCACAGTTCTGTCTACACACTGCTGCCCAAATCTGGAGTCACTTTTCATAGACTGTAAGCCGTTTTACTCTCCGCGGGAGTTTTCCTCCTTTATCCTGGCTGGAGTTTACATCCAACCAAGCCAACGTGAGTGAAGCGCTGCAGACTCTCGCTGGACAACTAAACGGCTTTGAAGCAAAACACCCGGACTCTCTCTGTATTGTCATGGGAGACTTTAACAGAGCGAGATTAAACCATGAACTCCCAAAATATAAACAGCATATCAGCTGTCCCACCAGAGGCAGCAACACACTGGACCACTGCTACACTTGATTAAAGGAGCATACCACTCTGTTCCCCGGGCAGCTTTGGGACACTCTGATCACTGCCTGGTCCATCTCATCCCCACTTATAGGCAAAAGTTAAAAGCTGAAAAGCCTGTAGTGAAGACTGTGAAGAAATGGACCAGGGGGGCAAAGCAGGACCTACAGGCCTGCTTTGACTGCACAGACTGGAGTGTCTTTGAAGCTGCGAACGACAACTTGGATGACCTGACAGACACTGTGGCAGCCTACATCAGCTTTTGTGAGGACATGTGTGTACCAACAAAAACTTTTAGGACTTTTCCAAACAATAAGCCAGGGTTCAACACCAGACTGCACCAGCTCTGCCAGGCAAAGGAGGAGGCTTACAGGAGTGGGGACAGGGTCCTGTACAAGCAGGCCAGAAACACACTAAACAAGGAGATTAGAGCAGTTAAACAGAGCTACTATGAAAAGCTGAAGAACCAGTTTTCAGCGAACGACCTTGCTTCAGTGTGGAGAGGCCTGCGAGACATCACCAACTACAAGAGACCCTCCCCCCCGTGCTGCAGCAAACAAAGACCTGGCCAACGACTTCTACTGTAGGTTTGAGAGGGACAGCTTCACACCTCTCACCCCTCCAAGCCCACTTCTCACCCGGTCCACAACAACCCCCGCCACACCTCCACCTGCACTCCAACCTGCCCCCCCTGCCCCCCTCAGAGTGTGTGAAGAAGAGCTCAGCCGGCTGTTCCAGAGACAGAAGGTCAGGAAAGCACCAGGCCCGGATGGAGTGTCCCCCTCCTGTCTCAAAGCCTGCGCTGACCAGCTCACTCCAGTCTTCACCAGGATCTTCAACCGCTCCCTGGAGCTGTGTGAAGTTCCATCTATCTTCAAGTGCTCCACCATCATCCCAGTCCCCAAGAAACCCTCCATCACAGGACTGAACGACTACAGGCCGGTGGCTCTAACGTCTGTGGTCATGAAGTCCTTTGAAAGACTAGTGCTGAGCCACCTGAGGACTTTAACAGGAACCCTGCTGGACCCCCTGCAGTTTGCCTACCGGGCAAACAGGTCGGTGGACGATGCTGTCAATTTGGGGCTGCACTACATCCTGCAGCATCTTGACAGCCCTGGGAACTACGCAAGGATCCTGTTTGTAGACTTCAGCTCAGCATTCAATATCATCATCCTGGACATCCTCTCCTCCAAACTCTCCCATCTCAACGTGTCTCCGTCCATCCGTCGGTGGATAACCAGCCTCCTGACAGACAGGAGACAGCAGGTGAGGCTGGGAGACATCACCTCTACAACCCGGACTGTCAGCACTGGCGCCCCCCAGGGGTGTGTCCTGTCCCCACTGCTCTTCTCCCTCTACGCTAACGACTGCACCTCCAAGCACCCAGCTGTCAAACTCCTGAAGTTTGCAGACGACACCACAGTCATCGGCCTGATCCAGGACGGGGATGAGTCTGCATACAGGCAGGAGGTGGAGCGGCTGGTGCTTTGGTGCAGCGGGAACAACCTGGAGCTGAACACGCTCAAAACTATGGAGATGACAGTGGACTTCAGGAGACAGCCCTCATCACTGCCCCCCCTCACCATCAGCAACAGCCCTGTTTCAACTGTTGAGTCCTTTAAGTTCCTAGGAACCACCATCTCGCAGGACCTGAGGTGGGAGACGAACATCCACTGCATCCTGAAAAAGGCCCAGCAGCGGATGTTCTTCCTTCGTCAGCTGAAGAGACACGGCCTGCCACAGGAGCTGCTCATCCAGTTCTACACTGCTGTCATCGAGTCGGTCCTGTGCACCTCCATCACCGTGTGGTTTGGAGCAGCCACGCAGCAGGACAGACAGAGACTGCAGCGCACAGTTAGGACTGCGGAGAGAATCACTGGAGCACCCCTGCCCTCCATACAGGAACTGTACTCCTCCAGAACCAGCAAGAGGGCAGGGAACATCATCAGAGACCCCACTCACCCTGGACATAACCTGTTCTCCCTCCTCCCCTCTGGTAGGCGCTACAGAGTCCTGCGCACAAAAACCTCTAGACTCAAAAACAGCTTCTACCCCACTGCCATATCGTTGTTAAACAACTGACCTGTTTGCACTGACTTGCACTGCTGATCAATGCACAATTGTATAGGAAACTTTTAGTTTATTCTTTAATGTTCATACTTGCACATAGTCTTCTTTTCTCCACTATTTAAGTATACAGAGTTTGATATTTTTTGATATTATTTATTGTTATTTTTTTATTACATAATGCCACTCTGCTGCTGCCTTTACTTTCTTTCCTGTGAAGAAAAACAGAGGAGTAACGGGGTGGTCTATAGACTGTCACACACAGGATGGGTGGGCTGCTAAGAACAAAGACATGATGCTCAAAGGATGTATAACTGTTGAAGGAAACCTCTTTTAAAACCATGGTATTTCTTAAAATAGATGCAGTCCCACCCCCCTTCTGCACCCCCTAGAAGAAAATAAAAAGTTAAATTTGGCGGGGAAGCCTCTGTGAGAACAAAGGGTGCATCGTTGCCAAGCCATGTCTCTGTAAGGAGAATACAGTCCAAAGTGACGTCAATTATCTAAAATGACGTCACGTATGATAAAAGATTTCTTAGACAGGGGGCGCACGTTCAGCACAGCCATTTTAATGTCCGTGCTGAACAGGCACTCATCGTGCCGCTCAAGGGGAATATTTAAAAGACTGCGGTGTCGTTGTGATCCCCGGGGAGGTTTGTTATTGTGTCTATGGCTGATGATGACAGGAATGACGGGTGGACTGCGGTTGAAACTGCAGGGGGGGCCAGACTACAGGGGAGCTAGCTGACCTAGTATGAGTAGTGTTGGTGAGAGTACCTGGGTTGAGTGTGCTCTGTAGTCAGGGACTACATAAAAAAAAACAACACCAAAGCAAGGTGTGCACACGTGTTAATTCAATTCTGTTCACATCAGTTTAGTTCAGTTATTCATTCATCCATTTTCAATACCCCTTTATCCCCTTTGAGGTCGGGGGGGGGGGGGGGGGGGGTCTGGAGCCTATCCCAGCTGTCATTGGGTGAGAGGTGAGGTACATCCTGAGCTTTACGCTTGCAGGGCAGTTGCACTTTGCCACAGACTGCCTGTGCTCGCCGCATTTGGTGTCATCTGACACAGACTCGGTACCCAAGGATGCGCAGGGTTAAATGCATGCAGGAAAGAGACGCGAACTTAATCAACGTCACAATGTGCACGTTTGCCGGTGTCTTCATCACTGACTGCCCAACCGAGCAGCGTCTCCCGACACGCTCAAATATCCCACTTCCTGGAGGAGAGTTTGAATGGCGCGCGGCATTGGTGAGTGGCGATTGGTGCTGGATGGTTCTTGGGTGTGGTAATTGAACTCATGAGGCTGTGCACAGGATGGTGGGGGCTGTGTGATGCTTGTGGTTGAAACAGGGTCTCTACCACAGTCATTGAAATCAAATTTATGAAGAAGACCTTGGGTCTTCTTTGTTATTTTCGTACACCTTGCCAGCTACTTTTCAGGAATCACCACCTTTTCATCTGCTCTTGCTCAATATTCATTAATAAATTGATGTCCCTGTAAGTACTAATAATAATAATCAAGTAATTTTGACTTTAAGAAAAAGCTAAATGCACAAGACTACTTCACTAGAGTTAGAACAATACAGCCCTGCTCACTCACATTTTCTCCCTTTGTAAACAAAAATAACTGGACGGTTGAAATCGTTTATGCATCCAAAAAAAAGACATCTACTGAACATCAAGGCCAAATAGACTATCCAAATATTTGTTGTCTAGAGTAAGCTTAACTTTGAGTCTTTATATTATGCATCTGTTGAGTGGCTAAAATAGCATCCTTTATTCGAATCCCTTCCATACAAATCCCAAAATCTTCAACAGCGTGATAAAAGCTGTCAGAGGACTGCCAATTATCGTATCTATGATTTTATCTCAAGCTTACTCTAAATGATATTTAGAGAGAGAGAGAAATATCACTTAAGATGTAGATAACTCACACTTGATCTGCATATCTTTCAGAAAGTTACTGAATAAAAGCTGTATTTACTTTAAGTGGTCTCTAGGTGACTGAAGAACAAACTGCTTTGGAACATTTCAATTCAGCGAGGCACAAATGGTGACATTTAATTCACAAAAAGATCAATATCATGACTTTGAATAGTATGGAATCTGGATTCACTTTGGTGTGGACCAACCTTTATATTTTTTCACACTTTTACAATGCAATGAACTTTGTCAGAGATTTGTGATATTAACTCCTTCCAGCTATCCAATCTGCCAGTATTTCCAGAATCATTTTAGCCAATACTAATAAAGAAATCCAGTCTAGAAATACACAAGTTTCTCTCCTCTGTAAAGACCACCAAGACTCTTGTGTGGTACAATTCTTATGTTACTCTTACCAGACAAATTTCATAGGACACCCTAAACATAACAGAAGAACAGTAAAACCAAGACCTATCTGCCTTTTTAGATCAGTTATTTATTTACCTGACAGACAGTATTTCCTTCAATTAACAACTGTTTTGTGAGCAGTTTCCCTGAATCCTTTTCCCAATACCAGTCCTAGTAAACTGCTAGAAAAACACAAAAAACATCCTTTTAACAATGTAATAAAGGACTGAACACATCTGCAGAAATATTCCTATCTGCTCACTCCATCTAGTACTTTTAAGTCTAGAGGCATTATGTTTTAGAATGTGCACCTGTCCATGTGTACATCCATACAGATCACGGCCAACATAATGGGATACCTCAGAAAGTACACTTAGGCCTTTGTTCCAGGAACTTTTACTGAGTATCCGCCAAGACTCAAGGATGAGTTAATTCGAAGTTGATGTCATAAAATAAAATGTCAAGGTCATGGAGTCTTGTGGTCATCTTTTACTTTACAATGTGATATCTCAGCAGCACTTCAAGGGACACATCAAACTTGCTACAAATGTGGGGTGTTGTGACTCAAGTAATAACTAGTAACATCTTGGAAGTCATGGGTCAAAGGACAAGGTCACAAAAGGTATCTTTATTTTTTCACTTGCACAGTAAGTTTGTAAACCACAGTGATGCTTCTTACATCCTTTAAATTTTGCATACAAAGTTTAGATAAATAAGTAGACTGTTTTTGACTGTGATCTTCTGGTTGTTAGGTCTAATCAGTCTCATTGATAAAATGATTACATTGAAGATGTCAGATGTCAAAGGTCAAGGTCATGGAGTGTAATAGCAATCTTTTGCTCCTGAAACAACATTTCATGAAAACTTCTTGTAATTTTCATCCAAATTTGGACTGATGTAGAATTTTTTTAAAAAGATGACAGGATTCAATTACTGAGGTCATTAGTCAAAGGTTAAGGTCATGGGCTGACAAATTTATACTCACAAATTATGGCTCTGTGGAGTTTTTTTACTCATACTTTGTTTTTGAATGCAATATGTCAAGAAAGCGATTTCTGTCAAACTGTTACATCTGACTTCACACACTAAAGGATTATCTGATGAAATGTTGGGGATCATGAGTCAAAGCTTGGCAGGTATCACCTACGTGTGAAGTCAAAATCTTCAGAAACATATTCCAGGATTGTTTTTATTTCTCACAATTTTCCCAGTTGATTCAAAAACACACTGGTAAGGATTTGGAGGGTTAAGTTCAAATGTCCTTTGGCCTGGGGCACGAAATGGCCTTTTGTTGTTCTAGTGATATTTAAATCTGTTAATATGAATATGCCGGGTTGCCAACCACTCTGCCAAACCAGCTACCCCAGCCTAATGGGAATCCAGTAATGTAACTTTAAAACCCGAATTTTGTTTCATTTTTTCTGTAGAGGCCTAACTGACACAGGATGTCTCTTGCTGTTCTGTCGCTCCTCCATTCATTTGAATGGAAAGAGCTGCGAGGGCTGTTTCAGCATGACTAACTTTGAGGGCTCATAATTCGGAAACCGTTTGAGAAACAACAAATCCCTTCACAACTGTTGTTCATCAATGTCTCCTCTCTCATCTGTCCACATTTCAAGCTGATACCATTTACGGTCTAGGAGGAGATAATTTTTCCATCCAGCATATTTTTCCCCTGAAATTTTACCTTGAAGGGCAATGGCCGACTTCCTGTTTGAGATAGGTCAGGGGTGTCAGCATGGGAATTTGGCAGCGATGAGACCTGCATTTTGGTGTTGGTTTGATCTCGCTATGACATTCCTTGTGGCCGTGAGGTCCATTTTAGTGTTTCCAGGTGGCGCTACAGAGCACATTTTGAATGCTGAGGTTAATTTTTCCATTTTCTAAAATTTTTTGGCATCCCGGAGGTGTGTGCCAGTTTTGGTGAGTTTTTGAGCACGTTTAAGGGTTCAAATTAAGGTTTATTTGCCCCCCTGGGTTAATAATATGGAGAAAGAAATGATACAGGAACAACAAGGTCCTTCCCCTTGGGCGAGGACCCTAATAATGGCATAAGAACGTTTGTATTGCTGCTCGAATTTGCACATTTTATATTTATCCTGCAAACATTTATGTATTCTATTAACAACATTCATGATAAATCGATAAAACATTTTTATTAAAAAATGCTTTCATTATGAACTTTTATTTGTTGTTGGCACAAAGCTGCATGGTTCTTCGTCCAGCTGCTTGCTCATCTATTGTCACACACACACCAACAGTTATAGTATTATGTCACCATAACTCAATGTACAAAATCCAAAACCAGTGAAGTTGGCACGTTGTGTAAATGGTAAATAAAAACAGGATACAATGATTTGCAAATCCCTTTCAACCTATATTCAATTGAATACACAGCAAAGACAACATACTTAACGTTCAAACTGGTAAACTTTGTTATTTTTTGCAAATATTAGCTCATTTGGAATTTGATGCCTGCAACATGTTTCAAAAAAGCTGGCACAAGTGGCAAAAAAGACTGAGAAAGTTGAGGAATGCTCATCAAACACTTATTTGGAACATCCCACAGGTGAACAGGCTAATTGGGAACAGGTGGGTGCCATGATTGGGTATAAAAGCAGCTTCCCTGAAATGCTCAGTCATTCACAAACAAGGATGGGGCGAGGGTCACCACTTTGTGAACAAATGCGTGAGCAAATTGTCCAACAGTTTAAGAACAACATTTCTGAATGAGCTATTGCAAGGAATTTAGGGATTTCATTATCTACGGTAAGTAATGTCATCAAAAGGTTCAGAGAATCTGGAGAAATTACTGCACGTAAGCGGCAAGGCCAAAAACCAACATTGAAAGCCCGTGACCTTCGATCCCTCAGGCGGTACTGCATCAAAAACGGGCATCACTGTGTAAAGGATATCACCACATGGGCTCAGGAACACTTCAGAAAACCACTGTCAGTAACTACAGTTCGTCGCTACATCTGTAAGTGCAAGTTAAAACTCTACTATGCAAAGCCAAAGCCATTTATCAACTACACCCAGAAACGCCACCGGCTTCGCTGGGCCCGAGCTAAAATGGACTGATGCAAAGTGGAAAAGTGTTCTGTGGTCTGACAAGTCCACATTTCAAATTGCTTTTGGAAACTGTGATCGTCGTGTCCTCCGGACCAAAGAGGAAAAGAACCAGCCGGACTGTTATAGGCGCAAAGTTCTAAGGCCAATATCTGTGATGGTATGGGGGTGTATTAGTGCCCAAGGCATGGGTAACTTACACATCTGTGAAGGCACCATTAATGCTGAAAGGTACATACAGGTTTTGGAGCAACATATGTTGCCATCCAAGCAACGTCTTTTTCATGGACGCCCCTGCTTATTTCAGCAATACAATGCCAAGCCACATTCTGCACGTGTTACAACAGTGTGGTTTCGTAGTAAAAGAGTGCGGGTACTAGACTGGCCTGCTTGTAGTCCAGACCTGTCCACCATTGAAAATGTGTGGTGCATTATGAAGTTTAAAATACAACAACGGAGACCCCGGACCATTGAACAACTTAAGCTGTACATCAAGCAAGAATGGGAAAGAATTACACCCGAAAAGCTTCAAAAATTGGTCTCCTCAGTTCTCAAACGTTTACTGAGTGTTGTTAAAAGGAAAGGCGATGTAACACAGTGGTAAAAATGCCCCTGTGCCAACTTTTTTGCAATACATTGATGTCATTAAATTCTAAGTTGATGATTATTTGCAAAAGAAAATAAAGTTTCTCAGTTCGAACATTAAATATCTTGTCTTTTCAGTGTATCCAATTGAATATAAGTTGAAAAAGATTTGCAAATCATTGTATTCTGTTTTTATTTATGATTTACACAACATGGCAACTTCACTGGTTTTGGGTTTTGTAGTCCGTTTCAGACCCATTATGCTATTTCAAAACGTCTTCTTATATGCATTTTTTACACATTTTGGATCTCCATCTTTCTGTCTTCCATGCTCTCTGACTTTAGTTGTCTGAATGCTGTTCTTTTTGTATCTTTAAAGGTAAAACACACATTTTCAATGTAATGAAGATAACCTTGAATAAAAGTACCTTATGTTGGCTGCCATTTACAAATACAGCATTTTAGTTAATGTCATTACTTAACTTAAAAATAAACTGATTAAGCTGTTGCTTTATTAATTTAGAACTTTCTGTGTGAAGCCTCCACATATTGTATTTTCATGAAATGTCTTATTTACTACTGAGGAAAACACTACTCTGCAGTAGTTAAAACAAGAGAAACAGCCTTGTCTATAATGAGTTTTATCTACTCACGGGCTTGTGCAACGGTGCTGCTCTCCTGAGCCAGTGCAGGTCCACAACCTGCTCGAGTGCACGCACTGAGGTGGAAGCTGTAGAGGCTGCCATGCTCCAAGCCCTGAAGCTGCCACTGGGAGGTGTCAGCCCCAGTGATGTTTATCTCCTTAGAATTGACCACCTCCAGTGTGGTCTCATTAACTATGGAGGAAGGAAAACAAAGTCAGGTTTAAGAGGCATGAGTTATCCCTCAGAAGGGGAGACACCTAAAAAGAAAGAAGCCATCTCTGTTGGCTCATGTTACGCAGATGATACTCAGCTTTGTGTATCACTGAAGCCAGGGGAGACAAATCAGTTATCTAAACTGGACGCTTGTGTAAAGGACATTAGAACCTGGATGGCCTGAAATTTTCTTCTTCTTAACTCAGACAAGACAGAGATCATTGTGCTGGGCCTTTGACACCTTAAAAACATTTTCTAATGATTTAACTGCCATAGATGGCATTAGAATGGCACCAAGCACAACTGTTAGAAATCTTGGGGTTCTTTTTGATCAGGATTTATCCTTTAACTCTCACATAAAGCAAATTTCAAAAACAGCCTTTTTTCATCTATGTAACAAAAAATTAGGCCTACCCTGTCCCAAAACAATGCCATAAAGCTAATACATGCTTTTGTTACCTCTAGACTGGACTATTATAATTCTCTTCTTTCAGGCTCCCCCAGCAAGTCGCCTAAGACGCTTCAGCTGGTCCAAGGTGCTGTAGCACATGTACTGACTAGAACTAGGAGAAGAGACCACATTACTCCTGTATTAGCTTCTCTGCATGGGCTTCCCATTAAGTATAGAATAGAATTCAAGATTCTTCTTCTCGCCTATAAAGCTCTCAGTGGACAGGCACCAGTTTATCTTAAAGAGCTTGTAGTGCCGTACAACCCCTCCAGAACATTACACTCCCAAAATGCTGGCCTGCTTGTGGTACCATCAATCTCCAGTAGTATGGGAGGTAGAGTCTTCAGTTATCAGGCTCCTTTTCTCTGGAACCATTTACCAACCACGGTTCAGGGGGCAGACACCCCCTCTACCTTTGAGGTTAGACTTAAAACATTCCTCTTTGATAAAGCTTTCAGTTAGGGACCAACTCACAGTCCACAGTTTGGACTCATGGTTAAGATGCAATAGGCTTAGACTGCCAGGGGGATCTGGCACACTGGGCTCTATCCCTTTTCCCTTCTCTCTTTCCATATCTGCCTTTGCCCCTTTTGTGTGCTCCTGTACTCATCTCTCGCTCTTGTCTTGTAGGTGGCCTGGGATCCTTAGTGAAGACTGCCTGCTGCTGTGGAGACACAAAGCCTCAATAACTACAATTACAGACATAAATATTTGGCCATTTCATTAGCCCCATTCCAGTTCATAATCATTATAGCTGTTAATGTAGATATTAGCTTGATCTCTCTATCCATGGTTGACACATAGTAACTATTTTAGCACCATGAGGTTCCTCTTGAAAATGGAATGTCACATCTCAAGAGGTCTACCTTTGATACATTTTTGCTTAAAGGAGACAAATATGGTCGGGATGCACTTGTGGGTTGGGCACCCATGAGTTCGTCACTACTAGGGGTGTCAACATCCACACGTGTTAACGGGTACACGGACAACAAATTGTAACCGTTTAGAAAGATCAATAACTGTGCACACGTCATTTTTTCCTCCTCCTCTTTGTTCATTTCTCACTGATCTATATAGTATTTTTAGGGGTGACTATGGCACCTGAAAACCTTAGATAATAACATTAACTAACTAACTTACATGTTTACACTAGTGCATTTATCTGCATATACAATAGATGAATGGGGCACAATGTTCCATTAATATAAAAGAACTGCAGCAACAGCCAGTGTCGCGTCACTTCAGGTTGCCTCAGAGACGCGATGGCAATGAACAACAAGAGCACTGTGTGGCAGTTTTTCAAACAAACTACCAGTGGAAATACCATTTAGTGTAGGCTATGTAAGGCAAAAATTGCTGATCACAAATCCTCGCGTCTAGAGGGGGAAGAAAACACATTTTTTCCGACAATTTTAGTGAATAATTCTGAGAGTCCCCCCTCTAATTTTTTTTACCTTTGTGCATATAAAGGTGAAGGTTTTCATCTCACAGCTTACTTTGGCTTATTTCTCATTTGCTTTCTCTCGCCAATTCAAGATTACTTTTCCTATCAGACATATTAAAATTCAGATGCGGCTCCTGTTGTGAAAGAGGGATGCAGTTTGCACTTTAAGTTTTAAAAAGTATTGTACTATAGTGAGCAAAAGTTAAAACAATGAGTTTGAGAAAGGTTGAACCATTTTCAGCTTTCACTTGTACATTTTCTTGTCTGTCATAATTATAAATTATTTTATTTTCAAATCATTTTACTTTCTGTCATAAGTAGGTCTAAGTTTTAAAATGGCGAGACGTATTTGCCTACTTATTATCTACTGCTCGCTGAATTAAGGTTTTTGTCTAATAACTACTGTAATGTTTTTAAATGAATGGAATTAGGGGGTATTCTAAAGGAGACAGAACCCCCTAGTGGTTTTATAGCGCAACTGCGTAAGAAAACGATCATTGATCACTGACGTGTAACCAGGTACACGACGGTTAGAAGTCACATTTACACATGTAGAAAACATTGTAAACATTGACATCACTAGTCATTACCATAAATTCTTGTTTTCAGTAAGAATATAATTGATTAAACTTCTATAAAATTATCACCACAAACATTCAGACATGAGGACCCTCCTGAAAACGAGATGTAGCATCTCAAAAGGCTAACTTCTAATAAAGGACCTCTTTCACAATACATGTAATTTTGCCCACAGCCCAATTTTTTGTTTATTGTGTGGTATTTGTAGTACACCCAGAGACTCCCAAGAATATACCTTTAGAAAATCCAAAAGTCATCCAGGGCCTGTACTATGACCTATTTTATGGTCATTGCCATAGGTGTGAGCCAGGGTGCTCACTTTACCCCAAAACTTACTCAAACACAAATAATAAATTATCAAATTGGGTCAAATCACCTTCACTGAAGTCTGGTGCATCTTTTGAAATCAAATGTAAAGCTAAGTATTACAACTGAAAGAAGTTATTTAATTTTAACTGGAAAAAAAAATAGTTTTTTTATGATTTTTTCAACAAATTCAATTCTTGAGAGATGTGTCTGACCAACTTACAGTTGCTGTACAACTAAAATACTTACAAATTATTTGGCCACATATATATTCTCAAAGTGGGAAAAAAATCATCAAATTCTGAGACCGATAAGGTTGTTCAATTAACAGGTTGGGTTACTGTGGAAGAATCAGGATACTGTTCCATGCCTTGTATTATATCAAGGGTAATGTTTTATTTCATGCAATTTGCAGCAAATGGATGTTAACTTCAATTTAGTATTGTGCATTAAATTGAATTATATTTTTTTTCATATATTCTATATATGAAGTATATATATTATATATATTCTACATGAAGTATCCAAACATGAGACATCACCCAAACTGAAGTTTGAAACCTTGTCAGATTCTGACTGCCATGCATGGACTGGCTGGACATTGGTGCAATTTCAGAACATGTATGACATGTGTGAATCTGATCTTGTTTCAGGTTCAAGTGATAGTTCCAGAGCAATAGATTTGCTTCTTTACTTTTGGGCAAAACTGAAAACAAACCTTTCATGGAATCAAATGACCATGCTTAATAATCTTTCCCAAGCTACTCTGTCAAGATATTTTCATACAATTGCAGATATTTTGAACACAATAGTTGTTCCCAAATACCTTGGCACAAATCATATTTCACGCCACGATGCCATAACTCACAACACTGTCTTGACTAAAGCTTTTTGTGGTGACCAGGTCACTCTTATCTTAGATGGTACATATATCTACCTCAACAAATGCAGTGATCATCAGCTTCAAAGGGCATCTTACGGAGGACAGAAAAAACGAAATTACCTAAAATTCATGTCAGTTGTACTGCCTGATGGATAGACACTATTGGCCCCTACCATGGTAACGTAAATGATGCAACAATAACTCGGCTCATCATGGAAAAAATTGAAATATTGAAATCTTGGTTAGAAGCAAATGACAATATGATTGTAGATCGCGGTTTCAGGGATGACTTAGATCTTCTTGCTAAGTTGGGGTATGATGCTAGAATGCCGTCATTTTTACCAACTGGTAAATCCCAATTGGATTCCCCAACAGCCAATAGTGATCGTTGCTGTACCAAAACAAGATGGATAGTAGAGTCCTACCACGGGTGTTTAAAGAAGTGGATGTTGTTTAAGGAACAACTTACCTCAAATTATTTTGTTGAGGTCATTGGCAAATTAGTGCGCATAGTAACTGCATGTCTCAATGCCTTCAGAGGACCAATATATGTTTCAGATCCAGATCGAGAGGAACGAGATACTAAGATGGCTCAGCGTATGCTTTCACTTTTAAAAAAAGACAATGTTTTGGCAAAACCAGTTGCAGAAGACCCAAATATGTCACGTAGAGCTCGTAGTGAATGGCAGAAGCTTGAAGCATCTGATATCTCGTTCCCTCATGTGGATCTGGAATACCTTGAGACCATAACATGCGGTACATACCAAATCAAACAGTCCCCTGGCTACATTGCTGAGCATCAAAAAAATGATGGTGACTATGAGATTTGGGTTTACCAGCATGATGTTGATCTCATTAGGGGACAGATTCATTCTAGTCACAGATCTCAAATAAAATACAATGTTTGGATTCAATTTGACAAGAATGCATCAGATGATCCTGTGAAGGCATATTATTGTCTCTGTCCTGCTGGAAAGAGAACCTCTGGCATGTGTGCACATGTTGCATCTGTAATCTATTATTTGGGATATTATAAACATTTTCAAAATCAGAAACCCCTCCAACCATACACAAGCAAATTCAAAGACTCCATTCTATGAAATAACCAGCCAATCATACATCTTATGGATTTCTCAGATCCCCTTTCCCTCACTATAGTTCCAGTCTACAAATTAAAATTGTCCAAGCCGTTGCTATGCAAAAAGACACGAAGGCCATAAAACAGATTACATGTATATATAAGTACTAGAAACAGAAATTGACAGAAGTAATGTTTATGTATTGCTGTCATTGTAGATATATACAATCTGATTACAACAATCCAAAACTGCATCGGTTTTTACTTGTATCAATGGCTCATTATTATCTCATCACAAAGGCATAATATACAGGCCCTTTGTGGCTGTTCAATATTAAAATGAATAACATTTCATGTGAAATGTTTGTTTTGAATCTAGCATTCAAATTCTAAAAGAAATCATACTTAAAGGATGAATTCTGAACAAATCTTTAAAGGTTCCCTGATATACAAGACATGGAACAGTATCCTGATTCTACCACAGTAACCCAACCTGTTAATTGAACAACTTTACCGGTCTCAGAATTTGATGATTTTTTTCCCACTTTGAGAATATATATGTGGCCAAATAATTTGTAAGTATTTTAGTTGTACATCAACTGTAAGTTGGTCAGACACATCTCTCAAGAATTGAATTTGTTGAAAAAATCATAAAAAAACTATTTTTTTTTCCAGTTAAAATTAAATAACTTCTTTAAATTGTAATACTTAGCTTTACATTTGATTTCAAAAGATGCACCAGACTTCAGTGAAGGTGATTTGACCCAATTTGATAATTTATTATTTGTGTTTGAGTAAGTTTTGGGGTAAAGTGTGCACCCTGGCTCACACCTATGGCAATGATCATGAAATAGGTCATAGTACAGGCCCTGGATGACTTTTGGATTTTCTAAAGGTATATTCTTGGGAGTCTCTGGGTGTACTACAAATACCACACAATAAACAAAAAAATGGGCTGTGGGCAAAATTACATGTATTGTGAAAGAGGTCCTTTGTTTTCAGCAGGAACCAATATGATGATGACAGGTTGACGACAGATGACACCAATATGATGGTTCATATTGGTGTCATATTTAACATGGTTCATGGATCTTCCCTAACTTTAGTTCTTGCTTTAGCCCACTCGTCTCCTCTTACCCACACACCCGACACAGCATCCTGTGGATTTGCTGTTGATCATGAGACTTGGATCCACATTCAAGATTTCCTGCTGCTTAACAGAAGATTTTTTCTTGCCGTCTTGATGGAGGGATTCATAATTTGCTATATGGATTCATGTTGGGTGTGGGATGTATATATTTGTATCTACATGTATATGTGTATCTTTATATGTAGGTCTATATACAGTATGTGCCTATGTGCATATGTGTATCCATAAAATGAAGAGTTTTATGCTCTATGGTAAAGTGTCTTGAGATAACACTTGTTATGAACTGGCACTTTACAAAAAAGATTGATTGATTGATGTTGTATATTAATGGAACACAGATATAATAAGGGTCAATGGCTAAGGGAGGGAGAAGATGAATGAATGTCATGCCAGTTCATACAGAAAGTGAACAGAGCAGATACAAGTCAAGACAGGTGAGCTGAGGAGGAATACATGATGGAGAAAGGGCCAAGGAGATAAAAGGAGAAGATAGAAAGCTCAGGGGGAGGAGGTGGACAACAACAACAACAACAACAGATGAAAAGAGTACGAGGAGAAGAAGAGAGAAAACAACTGAGGGGGAGGAATTAAAGAAGAAATGGTGATAAGCATAAAAACACAACCAAAAAGAAGGAAAAATTAAAGGTACATGTGGGAAAGACTATCAAAGTAAAATTGTGAGTTTGGGGCAGTGGTGAGAATCAGAGGAGTTATCATCACAGGCAGTATAATGTATTAGCAAACTTGCATCATTGATCCAAGTACAGTAATGGTATAGAGTGCAGAAACTAACACGTCTCTCCTGCACAGTCCCTCTAATTTCTGTCACTTTGTTGATGATAAGATTTAGATAAGATCTGAAAGTGTACCAATTTTTTTGTACCACCTTGCCAAACTGGTGTTTGTTTGCAGCTCAGAAGAATTTGCACATATGTTTGAATGTATGCAGAGCATGCAGTAAGTACAGAAACTTTTCAACTTGACGGCATGCTCATTCTGTGCATGATGTTAAAGGGACAGTTCAGTATTTTTGAAGTGGGGTTGTATGAGCTCCATATGGTCACTAAGGACGTTAGATGCAGTAGAAAGTTCTCTCTTCTCCACAAGAAAGCCACAGTCTGTAAGAGTCGGTGACGAAGAAAAGACGCGGGGGGAGGGGGAGAGGGAGGCGGACTGATTTAGTGGAGGGACATATTCCCCCGCCCCCCTCTCAGCTGATCAAAACATACATGCTAGCGGCTTCAGATGCTGCCTGTAGCTTCGTATAACTTTGATAAAGTATCATAACTCTTCTGCTTTGACTGTTAGCGGCGTGAGGAAGACTCAATGCAGGAAATTGAAAAAGGGATTATTATGACAGCGCCGATGAAGTCCCATTCACTTTGGAGTCAAGAGGATACCTGTATGTACCGGAGTTTACAGAGGACGAGCTGATAAAATGGAGATGAACCGACCGAAAGGAAAACAGAGGAAAAATCCACGGGCACTGGACATCAAGAAAGAGTTGGAAATAAATAGTGGGGCGAATGTTTGACCTGGAAATAAGTGATATGGACGGCAGTATTACTCGTCAAACAGACTTTCCTTTCCCGGAGTTTTGTGGACATTCTTCAATTTCCCGATGATAAACTGGAAAAACGTCCCAGACCTGAAGGACCTAATGACAGTTTCTGCTCAAAGTAAGTAGTAATGATATGTCAGAGACAAATGAGCAGAGTAGAGGAGGCTGTTTGTTTATTGTGACAGTGCAGACTACTAGTGAGTGTGTGTGTCTCTCACACATGCACACACATGCAACGATTTCTGTGCAGCTGAGTTCTAGATGATGCACATCTGTTCCTGCATCAAGGGAAGCATCACAAAAACCCATCTCAGAAATATTTGTCTTATAATGTGCTTTTAATTATTCTAAAAAAGGTGTTCGAAGCCGCTAGTTCTCCGCTAGCTAACTACGGCAAAGGGATTTAGCGGAAGGACACAGACGTGAGCTGGCTTAGGTCCGGATTAACTTTAAATTTCCGAACGGTTTATGCACTTCAAAAATGTATATGTAGCGTACTCTTAAACTGTGGTATTACTTTTTGATTTGAGTTCTTGTAGGCGGTGAAAATAGCCCTTAAATCCGGTACGGTACTTTTCCATTAGCGCCTTTTCTTCGTCACCGACTCTTACAGACTGTGGCTTTCTGGTGGAGAAGAGAGAACTTTCTACTGTATCTAATGTCCTTAGTGACCATATGGAGCTCATACAACCCCACTTCAAAAGTACTGAACTGTCCCTTTAAGCACACTGGCGCTATCACCCTTCTATTTGTGGGTCAACTAGCCTGTTGAGGAGCTCTTTTCCAACCAAAATCCACATAGCAGGACAGCTTTATTCATTATCTGCAACTATAGGAGATATGATATGCTTGATATTTTTAGCTATATTGTCTGTGACATCAATATCGAACATGCTTAATGCACAATAATGAATTGATCATAAATTCTATGATTACAGAGGTAGTCATGTAAATATCATATATCTTTATCACATAAAGACCATCTTCAGCCAAAGAAAAGTTTGCATAACACTCGTATTGTAAGAAAATATCAATATAGCAATACAGGGCAATATTTTGTGGCACCACACTGTATCAATATCTTGATTGCAATATCTTGGTATTCTAAAATTTGTATTTTAGTGCAGCCTGCAGACATAAGATGGTAGCAGACAGATGAGTCATATCACCAAATTATTGCCATTCACACAGTTTGCTTTGTTAGTACAACAGTAAAAGCAACAAGAGAAGAAAGAATAAATAACTACTACTGAAATAACTAATAATACTAATATGAAAACGTTTAGTTCAAATACACTTAAATTTCATGGTGCAGCATTTCAGTCCAAAGAGAAATCCAACACCCACAGTGTGCATTGTGTGGGAATACTTGTTCAAAGCTTGACATCTGATATGGGAAAAGGTAGAAATGAAAAGGGGACAGAGTGTATTGAAGAACCAGTCAGGCTCTGTGGGTGCTAGCGGAGGCAGAAAAAGGGCTGTCTCTGCCTTCACATATTACACAAAAGATTTCAGAAATGTCAGCCAACGAGAGAGTAGGCTTTGAAAACAGAGGAAGTGTAATGAAAGCCCCTCACATACTTGTTTGCCCTAACTGTTCTCTAGGTGTGAAGGAGGGGTGTATTTTTTCCTAAAATAAAACCTGAGGGATAAACGTGATCAGAATTTTGTACAAGAGGTTCCAGCATCCCTGTTGTAAATGATCATCTCTCTTTGAGTAAAAACAAACTGCAGTCCAGGAGGATATCAGATAAGAGCCACCAGGGAAATTGTCAAATCACAATATGAGGTAGTCTGTTCAATCTGGGCTGCTGCAGACAATTGTACAGGGTTCAGTGTCAAACAGAACAACCCAGTGTCTGGTATGATAAGGCAGGGAAGAAAGGAAAAGAGAAGGGCAATTGATGTGTATGAACTTTGTTTTAAAAATAATCACAAATACATTAAATGGCAGTTTCTTGATCCATCCCCCCATTTTTTTTATCAGACCTGATTCTTTTTTGCCTACTTTTTCCTAAACAAGCAAATGCAATTTTTGCTTACACTTTATCCATAACACCTAATACTGTATATGCTGTGCTACTGCCAAGAAGAATGTTTTAATTAGGTCTAACAGCAATACTACAGTCTTCACTTTAGTCGATGAGTGTTTATTCATAACGTGTTTACATACGGAGATGGTACTGCAGAAAGTAACCAGTGAGCATGCCATTTGTTTCCAATGGAGGGCCCCACACCAGCAAAATGGAATCTCTCTGGGCATTGGAAGCAGTCAGAATTGGCACCTGTCGAGGAACTATACAAATAACATCAAAGTTAATACTTTGTAGATAGGAAACTTGTCAGTGTTTAAAAGGGCAAGAGCACGAGACATTCCCACTTGATCCTTCATGTTATCATAATCAGCCAAAACATTATACAGTCTATGCTATTTTCAGAGGGTTTGGATTAGTTTTAATATCAAAAATAGCAAAAGACTTTCCACACAGTAGGCCATTTTATGCCAATCATTTGCCCCTCATAGAAACATGGGAGATTGTGTGCAATACATATTTGCCAGTAACTTGTCTGAAATGCCTATGGCATCATATTCCCAAAAGCCAGTGAGAGTAAGCAGACCAGAAATCATCACCAACCGAGAAATTTACTTATTAAACCCAACATTAGCTTTTTTTTTTTTTTACATTACTTTTAGCCATAACTTCTATTCAAATTTATTGATTCAATCAAATTACTTGATGTTTGACGATCTTTTTGAGGGTGTCCAGTAGGCCTGCACAATATATCGTTTGAACATCGACATCGCAATGTGTGCATGCGCAATAGTCACATCGCGCATGCAATGTTACTATCGCATTTCCCCCATTTATTGGGGAAATGAAAAAAAGCAACTGAAATTGAAACATATTCTATTTTGTACAGAGACCTGGCCTCCTGGATCCCTTTTATATACAGCAATCTTCATTATTCACAAATGAACCCCCTTAGCCTGGATTAAACGGTATTATATGAATACAATGGTGTCATTGTGAGTCAACCAAATTCTTCCCAAACAGAGCTATTCAAGTCATCTGGTGAAAGTTTTTTAATATCGCAATATATATCGTATAATATTAATTGAATTAGTAAATATATTCCTCTCTTTTTGACCTCTCTGTCATGCAACATTTATTTAGTTTTTTTGCCAACACTGAGCAGTAAAAAGAGGAATAACACCCCATTGCTGCATTATTCCTCTTTGCCTGTTTGAGGTGTCTTTGGTACCTCACAAGGCTGTATCACAGAGCGGTCTTTGGATAGGAGTTTTATGAGTTTTGCTATCTTTAACTGCTACCTCTTTTCATCCTGTTCTTTATGCAGAACACTTCTCACTTTAGACATGTTTTATGGAGAAATAGAAAAATCTTATCAATGCTTTAAAATGCTTTAAAATGTTTTTTCTGATGTGTGCAATTTACTTTATTGAATCCATCCACATTTTTTATATTTGAATTACATCACGTGTTTTTTTAACCATCAATTCTTTCCTTCTTATATGCTGCAAGTGCAATGTAAGAAAAGTTAAATCAATCAATCTTTATTTGTTTCGCGACAATTCATATCAAGTGCTTTTTCAAGATACTTTACAATCAAAAAGGTTGAAGCCATGCTTTTCATCTTTTAGATACACAAATTAATAAAGGTTACACATTTTAGTTCCTGATTTACTGCAATACAAAAATATACTTTTCTTAAAAGGGCTATGAGGAGAATCTGTCACCGGCGAAATAAAGACTCTGCCACCCATGAGCACGTGCGGCCACTGTCGACTGTCCCGTAACCTCGGAAATGGGAGCGACATCATCTCCGACTTATCGGCGTTCCAGTTGAAGTCAGAAAAAAAACATGCCGATCTACCAGGCTATTGTTAGCACGCCCTGCGTTGTTGCATGAAGAATGTGATTATCACTATGGCAGCACTTTTGTAAATATAAGTCTAACAATACGATGTATACAGCTGATCTAGAGCGACGCACCCCAGTCAGAAGTGCAAATAAATGGATTATTACAGGAGCTAAATAACTGTTCACACTGGGGGCATCCATCTTCGATTGTCAACTCGGGAGTGGCAAGGTTTCACCGAGTTCCCAGTAGGAAATTCAGACTTCAGGGGACGTTCCAGTTAAGTTTCCTACGTGGAACTCAAAATTCCTACTTCTGACTACAACTGGAATGCACCAAAAGACATCTGCAATCCAAAGCGTGTGTTTGTTGTCATGCAGCTCGGACCTCCATCAGAACTCTGCATTGCTTTACAACTGCTTTTTTCAACAACTTACAGGATGCAAAGCGATGAGGTAATGTATCTCTTTCCAATTATGTAGCGGTAGTTTTTTGATGTGTGACAACAAGCAATTTTTTGGAAAACTTAGTATCGTAGTTGTAGCCGGCTATATATCCCTACTTACAGCCTGGTGCTCTAAGAC